>JAVSBS010019577.1:0-29214 GCA_033124195.1 Coracias cyanogaster | reverse complement strand
GGTAGCAGTCTGACAGTGAGGGACAGAGAAGAATGTCACATCACTAACGTGATGTAAGTCCTTTGGTGTTCTCTCCTTAGCCAAAGGACTGGTTTTCATACCTGAACACCATGTCAGGTGCAAGTAGATCTCAAGTAAGATAAAGAGGCCATATTCAACTCCGTGTAGTATTGCACTTCATGCATGAAGTTTTTGCCTTTCTGCCATGTCTAAGACATGTATATGTATGTACATGTGTATGTACATGACTGTGAGACATTTTGAAGTCATTGATAGAAATGAAAATGGACTGTGCTTGACTGGGTGAGTAGGCTAAGGGCTAGCATGAAGAGGCTATCTCTGTGAAGCAGACAGAACGGATGTAAATGTGAGGCAGACCATGAAAGTGGAGGACCTTGGCTAGAAGATGGAGTATGGATGAATCATGTGAGCATTGTGGTTTCCAGCTCACCCAGGGAAGATGAAGAGCCGACAATGACTTTCACGGAAAGACAGTGATGGGAAGAAAGAGTTGGGGAGGTGGGGTCTTTCAGAGGAAAGTAAGATGTGAACATTAGACTACAAAAAGTAGTTAGGATAAGAAGATCATAGCAGTGTTGTGTACATGCTGTTTATTGTGGACAAGTATTACATCGAACACTGCCTCAGTCTTTACCTGAACACAAAATTCAACATATTATTAAGTTGCACCACACGTGTGTAGAATGGTGACTCTTGGGAAAGAATACAGTAAAGCAAGATGTTTCACAAACTGTGCAGAAGCTTGGATGGAAAGAGCTGAGACTGATCCAGATAGTGGAGACATGAGGAAAGTACCTGACAAACACAGATTTCCCCCTTTATGGAACAAAAAGGAGACACAGGGAAAGAAGGTCACTTGTTTATCTTGGTAATACCAGATTTCCAGCAGCCCTCTGTTGTACACTAAGAAGTGGATGGGAAAGGAACTTGAAGGAAGAGCAACTCCAACACTTGGGAGCTGTCTGCTTCATTTCCAATGCAGATTCATAGAAAATCTAACACGGAACATCATTGTGCTAAATACTCATGCTCAAATGTTTTCCCACCCTTGTGGGTAGCCTTATGTCCCTGGTCATTCCCTAGAGATATGCACAAACCAGCTTCAAAAATACAGCAGAAGAGGAATGTTGCTGAGTATCCCTTTATTCAAACCACTTCCCATGGGATTTTCAATGAAGAAAGCAATCTGACTGTGGGAAATTAAACATTCTTGAAGCTATGAGCAGAATTTATCATGAGCTAATGATATCGCAGTAGAAAAACACCTGAAAATGTCCTTAGGGGTTTTTTAATAAGTTTTTTTAAAAAGATTTATTCTTTAAAGATGGAAGAATATACTGTGTTTGTGTACATCTATGTTATTAATCTGTAAGAATTTAGGATTAGTTATCAATTTAAAGAAATCTACTAATTAGATATATTTTTCTTAGTTTCTACTGCTTATGAAATGAAGTTCTGCATTTTGTGTAGTGGTCTATGAATTGTGGAAGCATTTCTTTTTTAACTAGGGAGATACTGAATACTGATCCCCATTCTGCCAATGTGGTCAAAGAGTACATCCCTGCTAGAATGTTACAATTTAGAAGTATGGTGGTGATCACCAGTTTTCCAGAACACATTCACAAGAATGAACTGAATTTTTCTCTCAATATTAAATTGCTGTTAAAGAGAAGCTAAATAGGAAATAAATACCATGAAGCCCAAGCTTATGTATTTACTTCTGCATAATGCTGTGCTCTCCAAATCCCTTCTCTGCTTTATTAAACTGTAGATAACTGTTCCCTTTTTCAAGTAATCTTAGTTTGCTTGAAATCTTTATATCAGTTTATGATAAAAGATTATCAGAATATTACAATTTTTTGAAGACCGATATCACTTCATCTTTCATAAATACTAATTAAACAACTCAGGCTTACGTCAGTGCCAAGATTCATGTCAGCAGTTAGTGCAACTTATTATTGTGAAATTAGTTCTGACACATTCCTTCAGGCACAGCAAGCAGTGGGATCTTGTGCAGCACTGGGAAGAAGTCATCTCTCTAGAGACTGCTGCTAGGTATCCAATAGGAAGGAAGACAGCTTTCTTTAAACAAGATTAAAAACTCTCTACTGACATACTCCCTAACTGAATCATCTCAAACTGTAAGTCTCGCTACGCAGAAGGAACGAATGTATCACTCATCACCCAGCCTTCTCCTTTTACGACACAGTTAGGCCATTTGTATTACAACATCTATATGCTGCGCCCAATACATGGTTTTGAGCCTGGCTTAAGGAGCCTTCTCTGGTCTCATCAGGGATCATTCACAACTGCAATAATTGGCAATGATTTCTTGACTACAAGAACATCAAGTGAGGCTTGCTCCTTTGAGCAATTACTTGCTGTGAAAGAGATGTAAGGGAGGGAGGTGACCTTATTCTGTTCAGCTGGCATGTACACTGCTGATTCAGGGGCATTCACTGGGCTCTGCTTGAAGGGGTGCTGGTAGTGGTGTCAGTGTCTAAATGTTACCATTTGAGTTAGCTGAGATATCATTACTTCAGTGCCTGATAGAAAATGAAGTAGAAAGATGAACTGAAAAGCTAAAAAAACCCTTTAAACTCAGCACACATAATTTCAGCAAACACAACGAGAATTTGGGATGTAATGCCACTTCATGCACCTTGCAGAATTCATTGCATAGTCTTTGTCCAATACAGAAATGCTATGCCAACATGCAAACATTCGTATTTGAAGAACTGTGTAAAATGTAGAGCTCTTCCTCAAAAGAATTGCTTTAATTGTTCAGATTCACAGGGGTTCAGTTACAATGCCTTTTGGGTATCATTTCATTTTACTCTGAATGCTTGTGAAGTTGTGGGGTGTGGTGACAGGGAGATATGGATGGACAATGCTTCAACGCAATACAGAGACTCCTTGCCCAGCAGTGCACTGTGAACCAGTATTCTGTCTTGTTTCACAGCGTGTTAAGACCCAGATTTTTCAGAATATTTTAAGCATTTGTGCGTCCATTTGGCATATGCAGTTTCCATGAGTGTTTGTGCAACTGTAATAAAATGTAAACCTATGGGACAGAATACATATATAATGGCCTGTGCACCCAAAGTGATTTAGCAAGTAGTGCACTGATTCAAAACTTGATTTTAATCATATTGCAGTTCTGAAAACCAGTCTAGCCTGAAAACCTGGATCCTCACAACTGAGGCATTGACTAGCATTATTCTTTCTAGTACATTTTTCTCTCTTTTTTATCTTTTAAATTAATTTTTCCTAATGAGGTACCATTTATTTTTAAGAAGACACTGCATATCCACAGTCAAAAGGTTATTAAATAGGTAAGCCTTCTTTATCCTCCTGAAGTGAGTGTGTGAAGCTTTTGCTCTCAGTTTGGGTAGCTATTGATAAATTTGGACCTCAACATTAATCTGAAGAAGAAAATCATTGTGGTACAAGATGGTCTGACTGATCCAGGAGACGCATCAATTATACCCTGCTAGAAGGTGCATTTAGACTTTGCAATCTGTAATACTTGAAATTAAGTGTGTCATTCAGAAGCTGTCTTTGGCCATGTGTCTACCTACTGGAAAATAAGCAGTTAAGATCAAATGCCAAGATATGTGTCTTACAGGTGGGATGTGTGTGGTGTTATTCTAAGCACACTAGTGCATTGAAAAGAGGTATAAACATGAGAGATGACAGAACAATTTTTAATTTCTGTCTTCATACACTGAACATCAGTGGGAGACCAAAGCATCCTCACAGACAGCAAAGCTGTGAAGTGTGAAGTTACTTTTTGTCTTTGTTACACGTGCTGCATAAATGACAGATTAGTCCAAGCGGTGTCTTGTTTGAAGAACCTAAGCCTGAACAACTGCTAGTAGGCCGAATAAGATTTGGGCTCATAGATAGGTGCATGAAAGCCTTGAGGTTCTTAAACATCCCAGACTGGAGGGTTCTTCTTAACAACAGCTCATGAAGTGAGCAGATACAGTGGTCTTGGCTGGGTGCATCAATCATCATCTTTGTAATTATCCATTCAAAAATAGAGGGGTGTTGTGATATTATTTGCTGGTTTTAAATCTGCAAGTCTGGAAAAAAATCTGCATCACAAACAAGGCCTGGAGTTGTTTTTTTTTTTTTAAAATGCTGAATTTCTACCCTAACAAGAACTTTCCATTATTAAATAGAACAGAAATTGGTTTCTTTATGAACTTCATGGGGACCACAGCTATTTAATATGACTTTTTTTTTTTAGGAAAGGTCTCAAATATTATCATAAAGGGCACCTGGTAAGTTGGGGATTTTTTTAAGATAGAGAGAAATAATTTTAGTCTACTCTCACTTGATACTAAGACTCAAGTCAAGAACTAATACACTGCATTAGCACATGTGGCATTGCAACTGGAGACAAAGGCAATCGGGGGAACATAATCAAACTCTTTAAGTATTACTCAGAGATTTTAATTTGTTTGTTTCTTTGATTTATTTACTTTGAGGTCTGCAGATTGCAGCTTAGACACCACATCTTTAGGTGCAGAATAATATCCCAAGGATATAGGAGAGAGGGTGCTAAGAAAGGCTTTTATATCAAAGGAAAAGGGCATAAAGAAGAGAAATTAGTCTTATTAATATATAGGAAAGAGGTGGGAAAATTAATGATGACTCAAATTGCTGAGATGAAGTTTGAAGTTTCTTCCTTCAGGCATTTTTGTGTTGTGAATGTATAAACATTTTGTGTAGAGCATATGGAAGAAATGAAGGTTTTATTTCCACTTGTGTAACTCAAAAACTGTTGAGTTTATAGGAAGGGAAGGAATGGGAAAGGAAGGACAGGAACGGAAAGGAAAGGAGAAAGGGGGAAAGGGAAAAGAGGAAAGGAGAAAGGAAAAAGGAGAGCGAAAAAAGAAAATTTGACTGAGACCAAGCATGAAACATTTACATTCAAAAGAAATATTTTTTGTTTTGTTTTGTTTTGGTATTTAGAAGAGTTGTGAGTAACTGAGAAGGGGAATCTGAATGGGAAGCAGAATGCTACCTTCACAGACAACCAACTATACGTACACATAGACAGAAGATATTTGGTGCATGCAAGTTCCTGAATTTAAACTTAAGAAGTATGATTTATTCTGTCTTTATGCTTAAATTAACTTCAGCTTCAAATCCTTAATGTACATTTAATATAATACTGGGAATGGTAATATCAAAGTGCTCTTTAAACTGTATGCCACTATATAATCTGTTCACAGAATTGATGTATCATAGATATTCAGGCTGCTGAATATTATTGGAAGCTGACAAAATAGCTGGTTTTCCTCTGGAAAGATAATAATTAATTTTTTCCTCAAAGCAGAGATTGTTGTTAACCATTCCAGAATAGCAACTGTTAAAGCACTCAGTCTCAGAGATACTCTAATGAAGACAGCAGGTTTATATAGGCTTGGCTAGTCCCCATGGTAACAGCCTTTCTACTGGGTTACCATAGGAATCGTCAAAGCCTTCGTAAGCCTCCCTTAATAGAGCATATACGCTTTCCAGGCAGACTGGAATATCTGCTAGAGGATACACCTCCTGTTGTTAAATATAAATATAAACAGATTTTGTTTTGGAGTGGTACTCATCTCTGTTTAACTAGCTATGCTACTCTTTACATTAGAATTATATTAAACATTGGAGTTACCTATGATATAGGCAAACGTGTGAGAGCTGAATGGTTTTACGAAAACAACAAGCCATATATGTTTGTACCTAACCTGAAGGGAACTGCAAGCAAAAATACCATTCTATACAGCACTTCTGACATAGCCTAAACATCCCAGTACATTGCCCTTTCCTCTTCCTGTGGACATTGCAGAGCTTTAGTCAGTCTGAAGCTTTGCTGGACAAAAGTTATACAACAAGAAACAAACAAGCAAGAAACAGAGCCAAAGGAAACAAGCAGAAACCCCAGCTGAATGAAGCAAGCAGAAAGCAAGCCAGTGAGTGACTTCAGCTCTGTAAATCTTTCAAGACAGTTGTTGGTTTGAACTTCTAAATAATATTGCTTGAAACAATTACCTGGTCACACTAGTAGTAGTTTCTTGGATAACTAGCCAGGAATTATAGTTTCACATCCTTGACTCTAAGGCTTTGTAAGAAGAGGGAAGTATGATGGAGAACTGCAGGTTGTGAGGGAACCATGCACCTACTTGCTGGTCTTGTCATCATGGGTTTCATTTTATTGAAAAGACCTTTACAAATGAAAAAAGAAACCTATAATTCTATTTAAGCTCCCAGGATTAACACAGTGTTCTCCATACAGAGGAATGACATTAATAAGGCAACTTGTTAAGGAAATCCAGCCAACATCTTCAGGGCTTGTTATTTTTCCAAACAAATGCTAGCTACAAGGCTTTCTACTGTAAAGCTGACAGCATCATCATGCTTTTATATTCTACTTTCCAGTTGGCTAAATTTCATTATAAAGTCTGGGCTTATAAATCAGTGGAGCTGAATTGAGGGACGTGGTCTTACAGGACGACACTAGCAGAGAATTTGGCCCTTGAGTTCCAGTTACCAAGATACCAGCTTGTACACATATAAAGATCTCTACAGAAAGCAATGGGACTGCTTACATGAATTGGTTAGGCATGTGCTTCCTTGCCTTAACAGAGGAACAATTCTGACTGGAGGAAACAAAGGTTTTGGAATTACCTGAAAAAGTATTTGTTTTAAAATGTATAATTGGAATTGCAGATGTCAAAATTGCTATATATTGCAGAAAGTTCACACAGATGGTATGGTAAGGCCCACATCATACAAAATTCCTTTCCAGAGCTGATAAAAAGGTAATATATTTTTCTAGGAAAATATTTGAAAGAAGCCAGAAGTGTCACAGATTTCACAAGTAACAGAAGTATCACTCTTAAGGACATTTTTGGATGCCCTTGCACAAAGATGATCTCTCTAGTTACCTAAAAGCAGGCAGTGAAAATCTGAGGACACCGGTCATCCGGAAGTGGTCTGTGAGACAGAGGTCTATTTACAGGGAAAGGGAATGAGAAAAAGAGATTTATGAAAGAGTCAATAAAAACTTTGTGCATTGATAATTTACAGGCTGCTTTAACTGTCTCCTGCCAATTATGAGTTGCTCTGACATAAAAGCTGATCCCATATTTTTGGTTCTATTTTAGGAGCTGTCAGAAGTCACAAATATGGTATCTGAAGCAGTAAGAAGGGCAGGATTATGTGGGGTATGATGGTACGAGTGCTTTCCCACAAAAAATGTAGAATGCTTACTATTTTTGGAGGTCTGACTTCCCTAGCCATGCATTGTCTTGCCAGAGTGGGTAGTTGCAGGACTACCTGAAATGAAAGTCTAAAAATAAAGCCATGACTAATTCATTGTATGGTTCAACTAGTTATGTGTCCACCTAATGGAACAATGCAGCTTTGATTTCAGGCATTTTGTTCTTTGACCATGAGAACAAATAAGGATGATTTGGCCTTGGTAACATTCCTAACTCACTATTATTACACAGTCACTAAGGCCTTGTAAAACTTACTCTACCTGTAGACTTTCCGTAAGAGTCCACTCAGTATGTAAAATGTCCCCATTTGCTCCGCTCTTTGCCACCAAAAAGTCTTTACTGGCTTCATACTGCAGAAACTGTCACTGAAGATTTTTGGAGGTGAGAAATCCACCTGTTTTGTGACTCATGTTTTGAGACTGTGTGGCTGCAATTTTTCCCAAGTGTGTCAGGTTGTGAAGAAACTGCTGTGTTCACTGCAGCCTCCCAACGAAATAGCCAATATGTTTTGTATGTCTTTATGTTTGCATAAGAAACCACTGACAATCAAGTTGTACTCTTGTGCAAAACATGGCACATGGACAATGTGGCTGGCCTGCAGGGCATGCACTACATCTGCTCCGTTACTAAGGGGGCTAAAATGGTGCGGTTTTGGTAAACATATTTGGCAATTTTATGGCAACAGGGGCTCATTCTAAACTCCACTTGTGGCCTGTCTGCTGACAGATGCACTGTTTTTCTCAGTGGGCAAAAAATTTGGCATAGCTTTTCTGTCCTAGTGTCTGCCGCTATCTGCCCCTACTTGTATTTCCATTCCTTTTCCTCCTCCCTATCTCGTGTCTCCTGTTTTGTTCTACAGAGCCAGGGGTCTGGGTCTGACCTTACAAAGGGCTGGAATGTGCATCACTCTGTAGTTCTGTCCCTGGTGTGGTTTTTTTGCAGCAGGTATTACCACTTTCCTTCCCTCATGAATAGAGTACACATATGCAGAACTAGATGATCTTTGAGGTTCCTTCCAACCCAAACCATTCTATGATTCCATGATTCTATGATTCTATGATTCTATGATTTTCATCTTTCCCATCTCAGGGACCACTTCTCCCTCTGGGCGTTCTCAGGCACATATGAAGATACAGACTTACACAGACATATTTGCTGTAAAACCAGACCAGTGGGACACCTACCCTAGCACCAGAAGTGAAGACAAATGCACTGGAGTTTCCTTGGCTGCTGTTGCTGTCTGTTCTGCTCAGGCTCAGGGATGAGGTAATGGAGCAGTGCCATGACTGGATACATGCTGTTTGGAAGGACAGGCTGTGAAGGCGAGGATGGGAACTTGCCCTTCACATGAGAGAGCAGCAGGAGTGCATGGGCTCTGCCCCGGCATAGATCGTGAGCCAGTCAGGAGCATAGGGGTTCAGAATTAGAAGGCAGAGATATGTGGGCAATGTTGCAGTGGGTGTCTGCTACAGACCACTTGCAAGGAAGAAGTAGATGATGCCTTCTTCAGACAACAAGAAGAAGCCTCATGTTCATAGGCCCTAGTGCTTACAGGTGACCTTTAGCCACCACAACGGCTGCTGGAGGGACAACAGAGAAAACAACAAATGATCCAGAAGGTTTCTGGAGTGCAGTAATGACAGCTTTCTAACGCAGGTGATTAAGGACATGACAAGGGGAGGCACTTCACTGTACCTTGTACTTACAAATAAGAAAAAACTGGTTGAGGATGTAAAGCTCAGGGGCAGCTTCTTCGCAATGATTCCCAGTAAAAGAACAAGAGTCAATGGGAAAAATTGTAATTCTAGTTTTGTAATGTAAGAGAGCCAGTAGAAAGACTCAGATGTAGATGAAAGAGTAAAGGAAAAAAGGGAATTGTATTGGATCCAGCATGGCAGTAGAATAAAGAACCTATTGATTTGAAAGTCTTCTTTTGCTGCACAGAGACAGCAAAATAGTGTCGAGTAAGGAAGTCCCTAGCCTTTCTAAGCAATGAGGCATTAGCTAGCAGATCTTTTCCACAGGAAAATGTTACATACCTGGTTTGGATGGAGGTGATGAGCAGGTGCTATCCCAGGGACAGTACTGTGCTATGGTCTGTGTTGTGAGCTGTTGTAGGTAGATGATTCCTACCTTGTTCACCACATGGTTCATCACATGCCATGGATTGGTAGGACTTCATGTTTCTTCCCTGCTTCTCACCACCTCTCTCTTGCTTTGGAACAGCTGTAAACTTACAGCCCTGTGCTGGCACCTCCTCTCCTCGTTGTGACCTGGCAGCGTTGTGCAGCTGACCCCAGCATCTGCTGGACTGCAGAGGTGCTAAGTAGCCACAGAACTAGAGGAGCTTACTGCCTTTGCTTCTGTGCCTGGACACACCTCTTCAGACTGGAATGACAGTACCTCATTGCCGTCTTAAGGACTTTGTATTCTGTTGATATTGGCTGGATGTGTAAGGCCTGAGTTGGTTTAATGTTCATGGATACTTTTTAACTTGAGGGAGAACATGTCTTAAACAAAGGAAAACAAAAACCAGCTGAACATGATTATATCCCTGTTTGGAAAAGCCTGGGCAACCATCCCTAGGGTAACAAGGAAAAGAGGTCACTGAAGAAATACTGCAACCTACAGAATGAATGGGAGGAAGCTTGAGGTATCTGAAGCGTAGGAGCTGTTGACATGGAAAGTTGAAGGCTTTTTAAAGGAAAGAGAAATCAAATTGAGGAATTCTGCCGGCTGCATCACAGGCACATTTCTGAAAAAGCTAAAGCACTGCCACAGGAAAGCAGCTGAAATCTGCACACCTAGGGGCAGTGATTAGCATTAAATACAGTTAATGAAATTACATAGTGTTTGTCTTGTTGGAAGTGAAATGTTAATGCCAAGAATCAATTAGAAAGGCAGGGAAGTAGCTTGTCTGTAGGTTCAAACACTCAAAAGATTCAGGACATGGGGAACAAGGGGAAGACTCTAGCCATCAAGACAGCAACACAGAACTGAGAGTCAAAGGGAAGGGAGGTCTAAGGTCTTTTTAGTTCATTCAGTTTTGTTTATCTAAGATATTTCAGCAGCTGAACAGCCTGTAGAGCAGCCTTGAGTGCAAATGTGCGTAAGTATTTTTTTGGTTTTTGTGGAAGTGTTCATGTGAATACACTCACTCATACACCTGATTGGGATGCATGCTTGAAGTCATCATGCCTTCACTCAGTTAATGCCTATTTCTTAAAGTATTAAGAAATTGCACACAGAGATTACCAAGAAAGTAAAATGGATGTATGCGATTTGAGAGAAAGGGCAGTTAAGCCGTAGGCCCAGATCTAGTGTAAAGAGGCAGAGTACTGCAAGTGCCAAAGGAGCTGTTGAATGGAACTGTGCCAGCAAAGACAGTGGAGAATTTACCCTGTACATACAAAGACGATCTTTCTTTCTGCTCATAGTTGGTCTGTTAACAGCTTTCAAGATCACAGTAGACATGAGGAAGAAATAATTTCAAAATATCCCAGAAATGCTGAGTTGAAAGCAAGGAAGTGAATGTTTATGAGAAACATTTATGAAAATATTAACTTTTGGCAATGTAGGCATCCCTTTTAAACTGAATGGGAGGGGTATGGTTTAAAATCATAAGAACCTCTTAAAAATTCATGCCAAGATATAGCCTAATGGGAGCCACAGAGAGCAACAGAGTACTGAAAAATATTCCTGATAGTAATTGTTGTGTCCTTGTTTCCCATGTGTAGGGTAAAATTAAAATTATAGTTAGTAGAAATTATAAAGAAGACATCATCTGAAAAATGTACCCACCCAAATCTGTCAGCAGTGATT
Organism: Coracias cyanogaster; assembly: GCA_033124195.1. Classification (NCBI taxonomy): domain Eukaryota; kingdom Metazoa; phylum Chordata; class Aves; order Coraciiformes; family Coraciidae; genus Coracias; species Coracias cyanogaster. The sequence goes on along the minus strand of JAVSBS010019577.1, from coordinate 18,085 downwards.
TATTTTATTATTAGTTGGTCAAATAATGAAACCCTTGTGAAAGACTTTTATCAGGTTTTTTTCTCTATGCTGGACATATTGACGGAGCAAGGAAAATTAATATAAGAAATAATAACTCAAGGAAGAGAGTTTGCAGCCCCTATCTGTAACAGGGGCTAGTTATGTATAGACTGTATATACTTACTGTGTGTGATGGTTGGAAAGTTTCTTTTCCAGTGGAGGAAGATATTACTAAGAGCTGTAGAAGAATCTCACATTGTCATTTCAACCTCTGTCTTCCTCTTCCCCCTTCCAAGTTTATAAAAGTTGCTTTACTTCATTTTTCTATCCTGATACTGCTATGTAGTGGTGGCATTGTGGAATGGAGGTTTAAGATACAATGCTGGGCAAAACAATAACGCTGTAGGTTATTCATTATAAAGACTACGAAGCAGTTGAGACTATTTAGCTCTCATACCTTGGAGAAGAGAAAAAAAAAAAGCCCATGCTCTTTTGAAGGACTTTGTAGCTTTTCATATACACATGCCTATGATTTTCCAGATGTGTGCTTTTGTGCCCTCAGCAGAATTGCCACATCTGATGCTGTGAGCCTGGGATTAGGCAGCAAAAACCCCACCAAAGACTACACCTTGTAGCAACCACTTGCATTGTAAGTCATTAGACTTCCTCTAAATAGTTATTTTTCTAACATGTTTGTTAAGCTTTTAACTGAAGTGGTTTAGAGTTGTTATGCACTCACATATATCTTATTATCTTGACACTTCATAACCTGTACTATTCATGTTTTGTATGACATTGCTCTGCTATACCATTTTACAATACTATATAAAATACCATTTGTGCACATGCTCCCCTATACCTCTACTGCAAAGGGTTCTGTTGAAATCCTCATTAGCTGGTATGCATTTAAAACTGCTTTTTCATTTTAATAGGTGGTTCCACTGTATCTCGTAGTCCTTGATAATTTTGAATGATACACTCTAAAACTGATTTAGAAGAATGGGATATCAGAGATCATTTTGGTATCTAAAACAAATTACTTCCAGATTTTGTGATTGCATATTATGCATATGGGCTTTGAGATTGAAATGATTATCTTCTACCTCCTGAGCAATGATTAATAAAATTAATTTTAATGGGTGATTTTGCTACAATCTAGGTAGAAGAATGTGAGCAAATGGAGGAAAAAGATCTAGAACTGAACTTTCTAAACTAGACAGATATAATCATGCTGTCACTGACCATTGCTAAATATAAACATTCACTTCTTCAGCTTTTAGTTTACCAGCATTAAAGAAACACATAAAAAAATCATGTGTGTCTTTCAGCATCTGCTAGCCTGTGTTTTTGTGTTTCAGAACAATATTCCTGACACACAATCATAATAAAGCTAAAACTCGTATAACTGGTAGACATTTTGTGTCTTTACTTGCCTCAAATATGCAATATTGCACTCAATCTTATTATTTAGGACTAAAAAGTCTCCTTTAGATTTTTTTTCCTTTCTGAAATTCTGGTTGTGTTAAAGAGCCTTGAAAGTGGCTGCAGATTTGGCAGGGGCTTTCAAGACATGGCAGTCTTTATAAGGTCATAATGACTTTTAGTGCCCAACATGGGAATGAGCTAAACAGAAGACAGTGGTTCATTGACTGTCACTTGCTACATTTGCCTCTGCTCATGCGATGTGGCTGTGAAACATTTTCATATTGATGACATTGTGTTTTGCTTGCATTTTGCAGTCATCTTCCACAAGTGTAAATGGAGCAACAGGTACAAGATTCCTGCATTTTCAAACTTCAATCCTTTCCACAGATGAAATTGTAAAATATAATAGGATCATAAAAGAAGTAGAAAAAACTGATTAAGGTAAGGGCACGCATATAGACAAGGAAAAATGTGTGCTTATCTTTTTTATGGTACTACACATTACATACGCTCACACATTTTTTGTCAACAAGTCTGGTCCTTTTGAGGTGAAGAGGAATTTAGACAGATAGTTGTAGAAGTAGACATTACTAGAGTATGCACTCAAATGCAGGTTTGACATAGCACTGTGTAATAAACTCATGAATGCAGTTCATAACACTCATTGCAATTAGAGAATGGATTGAACTGTGATGAGTGGCATGACCAGATGACATCAGAGGAAAATAAAAGCTGTTTTGTCAATACTTTTTCTATCTTGCTGTTTTATATCTTGCTACTTGCCATTATAAAGTCAATATTAAGTAAGTCAGAAGTTTTCATCTAATAGGAGATGAGATTGTATGCCTCTTACCTCTGCACTCTCTGAAACCTGTATCTCAGATATAATGGTGTGTTCGCTGTATTCAGAGTATTTACGTGTAGTGGTCAGCACTGTATATTCAGTTCTTCCTGTCATATCTGTTGAGATCTGTGGATCTGTAGAGGCTCTTCTACTTGAATAAACTGGTGTACTTCATGCAAAATTATACATAACTGAGCCAAACCGACATATGTTTTGCTTTAGTTTCCTGTTTGGGTTCAGTTGTGACCAAAGTTTTCTGCTTGTGCCAGTTACAGTTCACTATCTGTAAATGGTATAGACCACATATATGTATCTTCAGTCTTAGAGCTTCTGTGGAAGTCTGATGTGGTCATATAATAATCTAAAATTTGCTAGCAAAAAAGCATTTAAGGCCTGAGACAAGCATGAAGTGAATTTGCTAAAGAGTTTCCCTGTGAACATTTACAGTTTTCAACAGTGTGCTGCAGGAACCTTTGTGTCTCCTACAAAAGGAGGTGAGGAGAAAAAAGGATATTTTCCGGCCTTATAAATTCTCTGATGAGTTGGATGAATAGGAATGGAGGACAATACTTCCTTGACTATTTTGTAAACTTTATTAATCTAAAGGGATTAAAATAAAAAAAAATCAGTAAGTTTCAAAAATAGATAGCCACAAATTGTATAAGTCATGGTAAAACACATGCGATGCTTTAACATGGTTAACTGAAAACTGTTGTGCATCAGCAAACTTTCACAGTCAGTTCATATCACTCTGGTAGCACACTTTGAGACTGCTTTTGAACATTTTTTAAGATAATGGTTTAAAACCACTCCATTACTTTTTTCCCCCACAGATTAGTTTTCTTAGGTTGCGAATATCCAAAATCTTCCATATAAGTGGAAGGTCAGCATTCTCAACAGATATTTTGAGAGCTCAACGGGATGTGTGCATGTGTGGTGGGTTGCCTGGGACAGAGCAATGATTCCACGCACTTCTTAGTGGAGGGGCTCAGATATTCTTATCAGAATGTTCCTCAGAAAATGCCAATTAAGTTGTAAATGTTCTGTGGGAATGTGTCAGGATTGACTATACTTTGTTTGTTTTGCTTTCAATCAAAACAAAGCTTTTTTATAACTTTTAAATAAACTTGTAATGGCAGAATGTTTGAATATTTCATTTTGGAACATTTCATTCAGGATTGTGTTTGATATTATAAATTAGGCAGAAAAATAAAAGAAGTCAGAAGTAAAACTTTTCATATTATTTAAAGTGAATTTTTAAAGGAAGTGTCCTAGGAGAAACATTTACTTTGCTTCAATATAGAAGGGGTGAAATGTTAAGATGTCAGAGTTTTCCAGGAAACAAAATACTACTTTCGTGAAAATTATCTGACAGAGGTCCATCACTCATCATTTAAAAATGAAAGTTTTCAAAACAAATTAAACATATAGTTAAATGGGTGAAAATAACTTAAAAATTATATTTTGCAGTTACCTTAATTTGAGAAGATTAAAAAAATATTTGGATCTTTTATTTATTAAGTTACTGAAGAAAGTTTTCCAAATGTCCAGACCATTACCTGAATATTTGAGTGCTGTCACTGGGCACTACTGAGAACAGTCTGGTTCTTTTTATTCTCTCCCATCAGGTATCTACATGCACTGATGAGATTCCCCCTTTAACCTTCTCTTCTCCAGGTAGAAGAGTCTCATCTCTCCTCATATGAGATGCTCCAGTCCCTTAATCATAATCAGTCCTTCACTGGACTTGTCCCAGTGTGTTAATCTCTCTCTTGTACTGGGGAGCCCAGAACTGGACATGGTATTTCAGATATGGCCTCATCAGTGTTGAACAGAAAGAAAAGGTCACCTTCTTCGACCTGCTGGCAATACTCTTCCTGACGCAGCCCTAAATGCTGTTGGCTGCCTTTGTTGCTATGGTGTGTTGCTGGCTTGCATTCAACTTGTTGTCCACCAGGACCCTAAGGTCTTTCTCTACAGAGATGTTTTCCAGAAAGTCAAGCACCAGCGTGTACTGGTGCATAGTGTTATTCCTCCCCATGGACAGGACTTTGCATTTAGTTTTGTTGTACTTCATCAGATTCCTCTCTGCATAGTTCCCCTCCTTGTTGAAGTCCATTTCTCCCAATTTTGTAGTATGTCTGAACTTGCTAAGGGTTCACTCTGCACCATTGTCTAGGTCCTTAATGAAGAGGTTTTTTGTGGTTTAGGCCCACCCAGCCAGCAACAAAGGACCATGCAGCCAGTCCCTCATTCCTACCGCCTTTTGGTGGGACAGAGAGGAGAAAATACAACAAAAGGCTTAAGGGTGGAGATGAAGAACAAGGAGGGATCACTCACTGTGAACCTGATTATGGTTATGGGTGAAAGACAGACTTGACTTGGGGAAAACAAAGACAATTTAGTTTAAACAAAACTGCCACTGATTTACCAACTGAATCAGAGTAAGACAATAAAAAGTACACCTGGATCGTAAACACAACCCTTCCTCCCATCTCTCCCTTCTTCCTGGGCCCAGCTTTGCTATGTTCTCCACCTCAGTGGTGCAGGGAGATTTGGAGGGGGGGTTGTGGTCTGTTCATCCCATGTTGCTTCTGTCACTTCTTCCTCCTCAAGGGGAAAACTCCTCACAGTCCTGTCCTAGAGCAATGTGAATTCACCTTACTGTCCTCTTATCTAACCCATACTAAGTCAGCTTGTCTATAAAGTTGTTATAGGACACTATGTCAAAGACCTTAATAAAGTTGAGATAAATGACATTCATTACTCTTCCTATCATCTGCTAAGATAGTAATTTAATTGTAGGAGTCTATCTCGTTGGCTAAGCATGACTTCCACTAGGTAAATCCATGCCGACTACTTCTGATCACCTTCTTGTCCTTCATGTGTTTGCACATGGTTTCCAGAATTAGTTGCTCCCTCACCTTCATGGGGACAGATGTGAAGCTACAGTTCCCCAGATTTTCCTACTTGCCTTTTGTGAAAGGACATTTGGTTTCTTCAGAGATAGGAGTGATGACTACTTTCTTTCATATGTCCTTTGCTTGCACATACTCCTTTTTGCCATGAACAGACACTTAGTATTCCTATATTCATTCACTCATTTCCTTGCCAGATGCACAAGCAATGTTCTGGATTTCCTTGATGTATACACAGCCATTGTTGTGGGCTCCTGCTCAAAGGAGGAAGATTAAGAAGTAGAACACTCAGACAGGACCTTGGAAGAGTATTTTTCTTCATCCTGCTTCTCTTTTTGAGTTATATTTAGAACTTATTTCACTTCTATTAGAGAAAAGAGAAAGAGAGCCAGATACGCAGGGTTTCTTTCTTTCGTCTTTAAAAAGCAAAAAAAGTTTCCCTGCTTTTGTGGCAGAGATAAATTACAATTCTGGAATGATCTTCTTCCCACTTCTGATCATAGTTGTTTCTCTGATGAGGACTGCCAGGACACTGAACATCTTAGAAACAGGCTGATGAGGGAATCAGGTATGAGGGAGTTTGGATATGTGAGCTACTAAAATAAACTGCCTCAAACATCCCACTACTTTCTAGATCAAGAAGTATGAAAGACTTGTAGGTCTTCATGACCCCGCCTATGATTGACCTGGTTGGGCTCTAAGAACTACATTAATAAAACTGACTTTAACAAGATCCTATAGTGTAATTGTTCTGTCAGAAGTTTAGTGACATATGCATCCCTGAAACAAAAAGGGTGTTTTTATTACTGAGACACAAGTAATAGAGAGTTTATTGCTTCATTTTGTACTTTCACATACATGTTAGTTCTGAACCACTGTCAGTAATTTTGCTGAAGCTGAAGTCTTTGTCAGTGATAGGAAACAATATGAAGTGCCTTGAAGCTGTAGAAAACTCATATTCTTGTGGAAACTTGTAAACAAGCAGAACCAGAACACCAGAGAAATATCTGGATTCAACTGTCGAGATAAAAGAAGGACATCAAAAGCTGGAAATGTGTCCAGTAACAGTAAGACATAATTTGATGGTGATTTTTATTCAAATGCTTGTGGGAAGATTAAGAAAGAAGAAAATAAACTGAAAATAGTATTGTCTTCTTCTGGAGACCACCAGGCAAGATCAGAATAATAAAATATCCTGGATCAACTTGTCTGGTGCTCAAAACCACATAGTTCTTTTACCCATGGGGAAATTTTAAATATGCAGACAACTGCTGGGTAACAAACATTCAATAACTTGATTCATTAAAGTGCAGTTCTTCTCTTTAAAGTGGGTATGTGTGAATGACATCTAGAACCTCCATATTTGTGGTCTTTCAAAAACCACTTTATCAGATTGTTTCTGCTTACCAGTTAAAAGATGCATCTTTAACATCAGTCTACAAACTTAATCTTATTTCCTCAGGGTAGTCTGAGTTTTCTGCTCTCACTGCCATGAGACTTTTCTCCCCATGATACCTTTGCAGCCTGAACTGTAGACAATTCTAAGTAGTCAGAAAGCAGAAAACACAGCTGTTGGTGAGGCAGAAGGAGAAACACAACCAATTTCTCACTTGGTCTTGCTATCTTTGATACTCTGGGTCTCATTATCTCTGTACCCTTAGCAACTGATCAACATGAGCAATGGAGGGGACATGGCTGAAGCAATAGGCTCTTTGCCTGTTGCCTTGGAGAGAAGATGGTTCCTTGTCTCCTTCTTCTAGAACTCACAGCCTCAGCCTCATAGTATGAAAAGCTGCCATGAGCAATGGTTTTGTGGAGAGCAGTTATACAGTTTGAGGAAAAAGGATGGTGAATAATGAAGAAATCTTAATTCTAAGCTACAGACCTGAAATGGATCTTAAGAAGAAGGTGTTCATGAGTGTACCATGATGAAACCACAATGTTGACATATAATGAGGGAAATTAATTAAAATAGAGAGTCTTACTCCTGATTCTATTGTGTATTTTGCTTGTTAATGTAATCAACTAGTTGAGCCCTCTGTCTGTCAAAGATAGGTAGAAGAATGGAAAATGCAAGTGGGAAATAACAAGAGGAAATTCAGCTTGAAGAAGCTCACAACAAAACTGGAGCAAACCTCTTAACTTGGAGGAAACATGGAAGGAGAGAGAAAGAAAACATCTAAAACAAAGTAGCCCTGGTTTAGGGCTGAGCAAAGTCACTTTATCACTCTAGTAAGCATGCAGCTGCTACTAGTGTATGTAAAATTACTGAGTGAAAAAGTGCTAGAATCTATCCTCGGACTTGGATTGGAAGAAGTAGCTATAGTGTCCAGGTAAATAATTTCAGGTAAATAATTTTCCTGTCTGGTTTTTAGACTGTTACACTCAGCCCCCAAAATATACCTATATCTGACTTCTTTACCTCTTAAAGTGCAGTGTCTATAGACCTGTTCCCCCAGAGAACAGTGTTTTCTGCTGGAATTAGTGTTACAGGTGGCTTCAGGAAGCATCTGTCCTCAGAGCACTGTTACATAAGCTACCATGGGTGCATGATTCTCTGTATGTTACAAATACATGCACTGCCCTGTATTTATCAGCTTCAGAATAGTCAGCTAATCTGAATTATAATGGTTTTATGAAGCTGTGTACTTTTTGGCCTCAGATATGTATGCCCACTTATTGCTGTCATCAGTCAAAACCGGTATATAAGACCCATTAAAAAAAAAAATAAAAGAAAACAAAAGAAAAAAGATGTGTCCAGTTTTGGGCACCATAGTACAAGAAAGACATTGGGGTGCTGGAGCGGGTGCAGAGAAGGGCAACAAAGCTGGTGAGGGGTCTGGAGAATATGTTGTATGAAGAGTACCTGAGGGAACTGGGATTGTTTAGTTTGGAGAAGAGGAGACTGAGGGAAGACCTCATTGCTCTCTACAACTACCTAAAAGGAGGTTGTAGCGATGCTGGTGCTGGTGTCTTCTCCCAAGTAACTAATGACAGGTAATGGCCTCAAGCTGCACCAAGGGAGACTTAGATTGGATATCAGGAAGAAGTTCTTCACTGAAAGAGTGTTTAGCCATTGGAACAGGCTGCCCAGGGAGGTGGTGGGGTCATCATCCCTGGAGGTGTTGAAAAAACAGGTAGATGTGGTGCTTCGAGACGTGGTCTAGGGGTTAGGGAGATGTTTGAAGAAGGTTGGACTAGATGATCCTAGAGATCTTTTCAAACCTGAATGATTCTATGATTCTATGTTTGTGAAATCCTTGCTTATCATCCCAGATCACATTTTTTTTGTATATGATGTTGTATGATTTTTGTACAATCAAAGAACAGCTCTTAAATATTTTAAAATATGATTAGACTATACTGCAGTGTCAAAGACAAACCTTTCTGCTGGAACATATTCTAGCAGTTTCCTTCCTTCCGAAAGGCAGCAGCTACTCCCTGGGTTGTTATTGAAAGAGTTACAAGGGCCTACATTTTCTATTTAGGAATTTAGGGGTAAATGGAACATAGGAAACTAGTCCCTATTCTCCTGTGCAGTATCACAGATGTTCTGCATCATTTATTTTACAGGTCATGACAAGGCCATATCTTATATCTGCTGATAAAGTTTTGAAATGTGTTTAATACATTTATTGTATTAACAGATTACTATCATTAAAATGCAATTCAACAACATAAGCTTGTCCTACAAAGGTAAGTAAATGTATTGCTCTACAACAGCAAAATTCTAAGCCCAATCACCTTATTAACAAAACAAAAAGAAGTGTTCTTCTCCTTCCTCATTGTGAATTATGAAAGAGTCTCCAATTAAATGATGTGCCCATTCTTTGCTCTCCTACTGCTTTTTACACATGTCAGACTGTGCTCTCATAGTGGAGAAGGCTTGCACAGCCAAGGAGTCTGCTCTCTGTAGGCTTCCTTCATTTGTGGCAGAAATTGGAAGATGTGCAAGGCGACTGTGGGAGGGTGGAAAACAAAGGTTCCTCTAAGAGAGTTGGATGCTGTTCAGATAATTGAATTCTATTCGTTGTAGACATGCAAGAATTCCCTAAACGAACTGTTCTATGCATGATCACTTAAAAGTTGTTCTGCTACCACTTTACACTCTTGTCTGTAGATGGGATGGAATCAACAGGATCCTAACGTTAGATACGTCAAATGCTACATGCGTATATTACTAAGTGCTCTTAAAAATCCAAGTATGAAGCATCTCAAAATGGACATCCATATTTACTACACATTTTTGCCCTTTTTCTGCTGTCCCACTGTAAATTTGGGATAGCCAATCCTGTCTTTTCACATGAATGTTGCAAGATAAATTAGTTGGCATTTTCTAACATTAACTTTCGCTCAGAAGCTGCAGTGATGAATATTATTAGTGAGCTTATGGGAAATTTATTTCAAAATGCTGTAGGTTTCTGCACTGACTGACTGAACACCCATTGGTTAGCTTTTGAACTGAGGTAGAAATCCTGAAGAAAAGCTGTTACAAAATTAATTAGTTATTATATGCACTTATTCAGTGTTATATGAAGGCACAATGGAACTTGGATAAAATGACAAAGCTATTTTAATTCTGACATTTCTTAACTTCTAAAAATTTTACTTTGCAAATTTACTATTATCTTAATGCAGATTTTTTGGTTTTACAGCACAACATAAATATTTTCATAGAGCTTTACATGCAGAAATTTCTACTGTATTATGTGTAGCAACTCACTCTTTTTTCTTACCTCAGTTACACTCCGTAACAATAACTAATAATGTCATGTTCTTTTGGTCACATCCTGAAATGCCATGTGGCCCATTTCACTCCTAGAAAAAATGTGTTTATTGTGGATCACCATCAACTTCTGCAATACACATGTAAAATACTGCTGGCACAAAGTTTTGCCAATGTGCATGCAAAATTTTGTTTGCATAAAATTTAGTGTGGATAGAAGTCTGTAAGCAATTTTTCTTTTTAGAAAAATAGAAAGCAATTTACAGTTTCAAGATATAACGTTAAAGCAAACAAATAGAAAAGTGAGCTGAAATGTTTTAATAAAGAAAAACCCTGAAACTTTACCTTCAGTTTTCTTTTGCTCTTCACCTGTCCTACAGAATCATATATTCCACAGAGAATGAGAAATGTACCTACATTTTGTACCATCTTTGTTCATCAAGTACAAGCTTCTTTATGACTCCCGTTCAACTGGGTACTCTGGACTCAGTAAATCTAAATATGCAAGTAAACCAATTGAATTTAATGACATCACTCATGGATCTAGAATCAAGTATGTGCCTAAACACAATGTTCTGGCCCATTTACCTAATACACATACACTGTGCTTCCTTAATATAGAAAATTTCAGTTAAATATAAAGTGGAACAGCTATAAGATAACTAAATGAATATTTAGCAAATCTATTCCAACAGGGTGACTTAGTATTGGACCTTTGCACTGGAAAAGAAGCAAGTGTGATACATGGAGCTGAAGCTTTTTAAGAGTAACATTGATTTCAATCCCACCTGTTCTCAAGAGTCTGATTTCTGCCTCCAGGAATTCACCACGCGTCAAATCCAATAAGGGAGTTTTTCAACAATGCATTTTTGTATCATTATCTTATAGCCTGCGAAACAGATGCAGAAGTTAGGAAGGGTCATTTTTTTCTAGAGAAATGCTATCACGATGTAAAAAAGCATACAGGTTTCATTTGCACACCAGGTGGAAGTTCTAGCAAGTAGAAAATGGAACTGAAATGTTCTGTGCTGCCGCTACATTGCGAGGGGCACAAAGATAGCCCTGTTACGTCTGTGCGCCCTGTGTTACTTCTGGCATGTCCCTTGCTGTAAAGCCCATAAACTCCCCTTCAGTGCTGTTTCATGGAGATACGCTTTAGCTTAGCTCTGTTTTTGTGTTCCCCCCACTGGCTTACCTTTCAGGACTTTCTTTGAAATTTGACCATTTTTTTTCAATGGTTAAAATTAAAGGCAACAAAGAGTTGAACTCTGGCAAATTTTAGCACTTATTTGAAATACATCCCATTCAGTACCAGTGTTTTTCCAAAAACATTTTCTTTTAAGGAATGTGTACCCATGGTGCATTTCCGCATTTTTTCCAATGTCCCAACACTGCAGCTTCTGGCATATTACCTCATGGTCTTCTGTTATAACGTTCTTCAGATGTAAGGTTTTTAGCTGTAATCTTTTTTCTACTGACTCTTTTGCTACTTTGAGAGATGAAGTGTTACATTTCCTGAGAAAATATTTTAAAATAATTTTTTTATGGTGTGGCTTTGGTTAGCTGCTCTTGAAACTGTTTACCCATTGCTTTCTTTGTTTCTTGTCTAGTTGAGAAGTCTTTCCTTGCTCAACCTAGGAGGGCCTTAAACTTTGCTTGCTGAGATCCTATTAAGCTGATGAAGTCATACTATTTCTTTATCAGTAACTACTTCAGTATGCTTAAAAGTACTGTATACATTCTTCCTTCTGTCTCTTCTTTTTCTGCTTTTCACTGCTCTCTAGCTTTTGTTACATGTAGATTTTTTGGCTGTTCTTTTCTTTTCTGGAGGTATTTTGGAGAAAGTTATTATTATTTGTTTTGTTTTCTTTCTTTCACTTCATTCTGCTTATTGTTACTTTTCCAGATTTCTATGTGGCTTGAATTAAAACCAGGTACTATTGTGGCAGGTTTTATGGAGCCGCCACATGAGGAAAAGTTCATAATATAGAAAAAGTGTCTTTTGGTGGACCTAAATTTTGGTACCTAAACACTCTCAAGGCAAATTTTAATTTGCTGCTCATATGTTTTGCCTGTTAGCCTTCTACTGGCCTTCAAGGATCTTTTCTCGAGTTAGATATCTGTTATTGTCAGAGTCTTCAGGCTTGAACCACAGCCAAGTGAGTGGACACATGTGCGATCATGAACTCAGAATCTGCAACATGTGAAATACATGACTGAATGTCCAAATTCTAGTGGGAGCTGATCATACAGTAACACAATCTTGGCATGCGGCTGTATCGTTGCAGATAGTTTTGCACCTGAATCCCAATGTATTTATGAAGTGTGTTTTCATTTTTAATACTTTCTGAGGGCTATGATTTAAAGGTATTGCTATTTAATTGTGTCGGTTGTTTTCTTGGTGAATTGGTAGTTTCTTGTCATGTATTTAATTGCCATTTAATTCTTCTTTTCCAAACACTTTATGATGTTCTCTTATTTTTGTTAATTGCTTTGTAATGAGAAACGTGTAGAAGAAAATGTAAAAGTCATCATGTAGTTGGAAAAATATTTGTGACACTTCTTGGCCCTTTTTATGACCACTGGACTGTTGCCATTTACTTTTATGATGGTACAAACAGGGTTTGGAGGGTTATGTTCCTCTTTCATTATTGCAGCATTAGTACACCTTCAAATCAAAAGATCAATATCTGATACATGTGTTTTCTTATTGTCTCAAATAGCTGCAGTCAAAAACCAGGCTCTAAATGTATGCATTTCTCTGCACTGAGTGTTCTAAAAATTCTGGTTATGAGCTAAGAGTGAGTTTTTAGTGTTTGGCTGGCTCTCAGTAAATTCCCATTTGTTTAAGCTTATGAATTGATAGTTTTCTTGGTGGTGAGCAGCAGAGCACCCAAGGGCAGATGAGGCGTGGAAGGGAAAAACATTCTTCTAGATACCCCAGGATGAGATCGGTCAGAGCCTAGAAGAGATTCAGAAAAGCCTCCGTTTTCAAAACAGACATTGGTTTTCAGAAAGATTGCGGTCTATATTGTCTTGCATGACCAAACATGCCAGTGTCTTGGGGGAATCTAATCCTTTAAGTGCAGAGTAAAAGTTGATAGTTGGCTGTATACCCTGCTATTAATTTTCTTTAAATTTTATTCCCCAGTAAACATTCTGGAGTTGATTCTCATGTTTTAACTTATTATATTGGGACATAATAGGGGACACAATATTTAGAGGCTGTGAACATCCATAGCCCCCGCAAATTCAGTAGGGCCACAGGATTTTTGTGAGCATAGTCTGGAACGAAGCATGAGAAGTTTTAATTGTGCTTCAAATTACAATATTGTGACCATAGAACTATCTAAAAATATTTCTCTATTATTTCTGAGTAATTTATGATTTCTTTTTTTTTTTTTAAATTCGTGTTAACTATAGAAGATGTTGAGCAGTTTTTTCTACAGCCAAAGTAAACTAAGAGGGACATCAGTCATTTGCTACTTATGACACTTCATTGGCCACTTAAAATTTCAGCTTTCATTCAGTTGTATCCAATTTATCTTTTTTTAGGTTAACTGTTATATGTTTGTCAGCCTTTCTGAGCTATTCTTACTAGCTTCCATAAATATTCAGTTATAATAATACAACTTTTTCTTTTTAAAAATGGTTTGCAGCACATCTAGCAAAGTATTATTCTTGGGTTTGGAATAACGACTAGCTTAAGAGTAATTTAGAGGACATAAATAAAAATGGTAAATGAATGTGGTTTTTCTTTTCAAAGGGGTCAAGTGTCCTACTTATTTTCTCCTACAGGAAGTTATAATTCATAGATATGCAAAGTTTGTTTTGAAGTTCATTTTATTACAGAAAAAAATTTATATTAAGAATGATTTTTGCATGTTGTGACTTATAGAAAAACCTGATTTATAATACTTCTTTCATGAATATTGGAAAGGATCTTTTGTGTCCTCTTTGGGGAAGCCAGATTTTTCATCTGGAATTTAATTATTAAAACAAACAAGCTTTATTCTGGAGGAGCTTAAATGTTGTACCATGATATAGTTATGAAAAAGTACTCAGACAACCACTGCAGAAAAATACAATTATGCTCACAGAGTCGTTAGAGATGAATGAGCAAAGAGTGGACGGAATGTGTTACTTGGTAAATTTAGCTCTGTCTCTGACTGCTGCTTGTTTGTAAGCTGCTTTGGTCTTCCTTGAATCTATTTGTTACTCTAAATTAGTCTCTAGTCATGGTGGCAGTTATTCTATGTTCCCACGGCCCTGGGATCTATGCCAAACGTTCTGCTGCAAGCAGAGCCTCCTAAACACGGAGGGCTAGAGGGAATGGGCTAGAGTCAGGATCTGGTCTCCTAGCCTGGCCTCTGGGCAAAGGCTGAACAATCTTCTCCTTTTGATATAAAGCCAAATAAATATTACAGATAAACAATAATACAGTTAAATTACCCAGGTATGGAAAACAGACTTAGAGCTGAGAACATGGAACATCTGTATCTCATCAAAGGCAGAAGTCTCAGCCAAATATGGTGGAATAATTATGTTGAGAGCACATCCTAATCTCAGCAGAATGAAAAAGAAATGGAACCTTTGAGTACAAACTCTGCTGGTGCAGTTACTGTCTCTGAAACAAGCTATGAGCAAACTTGATATCAGCATGTGAGCTCTCACTGAAGAAACAGTAAATCAAATCTAGAGAGAACTCAAAGGAACCTATACCAGCTCTCAATGATGACATTAAAGTGATCCTTACAGTAGGATATTAAAGTAGGAAAAGAAGAAGGAACTATACCTGTGACATGGCTGCTTGCAGTGGGATCAGATTAATCAGCTTTGCAGTTCTAAAGACCATCTCATTGTACTCATAATGGCATTTACAAGAATACATTGATATTCAGAGATGGAGTTCTTATCTACTAGATCAACCACAAATGGACTTAAGACAACAGATGACAACAGACTAACATCCAGCCTAAGGGAAGATACTTGTGATTCAGGTCACTACTGTGCAAGAGAGAAAAAAGCTCCTTTAAAGAAAAGAAAATAAGAGATAAGATACTGCTAAAGCAGAGGATCCAAATAGGCAAGAATCACACAATGATGTTGGTCACCAAGAGCTGGCTTTAGAAACCATTGAATTGTACACAGAGTATTAAGGTTGTAGCTCTATTACAAGGCATGAAGTCACATTAAGAATGGATGGACTGTTTTAATGAGTGTCATGGTGGTGATGTGAATAAAGACAAAGACACAGATACATTTTTCTAGGCAGCTGAACCACTTGTGAAAGCATTTTTTTAACGAGCGTAAGGTAGCAACCAGAGCATGAAGGAACCATAAAATTTCTGATGAACTATTAAAACACTAGAAGGTTTAAATTAAATCAAAGTAAATGCAAAGTGGGATTCAAATACCTGCTTTTTCAGATGATCAGAATAAAAGACTTCTGCAGGAACTTCTCACCTCATAAGATCTCACCTAACTTTTACATTTTTATATATGTTTAAGAGTTACACAGAATATTTACTAAGAAAATATGATGGAATTACAGAAAAATAGGCCTGTTGTGGCTCAGATATTTTCAGTTTGTCAGCTGCTTGAGAAAAAATGGGAATATAACAAGAACACATTATTCTACAAGAAGATAGGTGATGGTATAGCTCAAGACTGTATTGTGGTCACAATGACAAATGTGGATTCCCAGGAAAACTCTTAAACTTTGTCTTTGTGGAATGTAACGAGAACATGAACTCTCTATTTGATATGAAGTTCATCTACTCTCTCTTGGTTGTAGCAAGGTGGGTGTTGGTCTCTTTTTTCAAGTTGCATGTGATAGGACAAGAGAAATTGGCCTGAAAGTGCACCAAGGAAGGTTTAGGCTGGACATTAGGAGAAATTTCCTCACCAAAAGGGTTTTCAAGCACTGAGACAGGTTGCCCAGGGAAGTGGTGGAGTCACCATCCCTGGAGGGATTGAACAGATGTGTAGACATGGTGCTTAATGGCATGGTTCAGTGGTGGACCTGAATGTGCAAGGTTAATGGTCGGACTTCATGATCTTAAGAGTCTTTTCCAACCTAAATGATTATATGACTCTATTCTATGATAAGGTAGGAAGTAATTTTTAAAACAAGAATGGAAAAAGTGCCATGATAATTGCAAAATTCTTTCAGTGGTGTAGATGGCCTTTATTGACTTTTAATCTGTGCTGGTACATGCTGATGATCAATTTACCATGAAAAAGGCAGAAAACATGATATAAAAGAATGCTTGAAAATTGTGTTTGAAGTGGCAGGAAACTCCAAATATATGTAAAACTATGAGAAGATGCTGAGCAAGCTTGATTAGTAATAATCTGATATCACCGACAAATCAGATGTAATCATGCTAATACTTGGAAATATTTCTTGCTAGTAATGCCTTGCACATGATTGAACTTAAGACGTGCTGCAGGAGCATGATTGTCTATTTCTCTAATGGGTATATTTAGCTACTGACAACCATTGAGGAGAGGCAATATTGAATGTCTGTAGCTTGGTCTATGGGTTTTTTGTGTGTGGATGTATGATGAACACGTCCAGTAAGGATGAGGAACGCCTAGTGTTGAGACACATTTTTTAAGGAGGAAGGACAGCCAATATATAGAAAGAAAAATCTGATTAAAATTTCAGGGACGTCAGTGAAGATTAGTAATTGTAAAACTAGTGATTAGTGAGCATTTCAGTGGGCTAAAACACTGTGGTGTTGTATTAAATCCTAACTGAACATCTGTCTTTGCACGGATTTTAAATTTCTGGCTGACCACGATAAGAAAGAATGACATAGAGTGAACTAAACTTGAGAAGTCCCATGTAAAATATGAGCAACAGGAGTGATGTGACTGTGGTAAGATGTTAGCAGTCCAGGACCTCTAGCACCTTTCCTGCACTAGTGTCATCCCTGATTATTATTCTCTATAAGTATGTGATATGAAGAATTTAATAACATTTCCATTCCTACATATAGGCCCTGTTAATGGAAGATGACTTATAGATGAATTATATTGAGCTAAGGAAAAATCTGGGAAGCATGCTTCCAAAGTGAATGTAACTAGTACCTGCACTATAAAACCCCTCTTCTGTTTTCCCTGAATTTGCTGTTTTGCAAAGCTATTCCTACAGCACACTTGTCATGAATAGATGTGAAAATTAGACTCAGAAAGGTCATAAAAGCTAAGTGAATCGTGTTTTCTGTCTTGAATATTTGCACTATTGTACTTCTGTTGCTCAAATTTATTATTTAATTTCCTCTCTCAGTCTGGGTTTAGAACTTTACTTAGTATGGAGGTCAGAACTTCTTAATAAATCAGATTATTTTGTGGACTGTTGGCATCTAGAGAACATACACTATATTTTTACATAAAGCCTCTTTTGAAATAGCTAAGGTTGTTGCATACATAACAATAGTTAGTGTTTGAATGTGAATTTTTTTATTGGACCATTGCACACTAACAGAAACAAGACCTATTAGAATTATGTTTCTGTGAATTGCGTTTAATAATTAAAAGATATCCAACGGACTTGGATCAGTTGCAGATGCCTATCTGAGCCAAGCAAACCATCAGATTTCTGAATTACAGAAAACTGGTTAACTGACTGTGAACTCGCAGCACTTTTTGTGATATGGGCATACAGAATAATCTGAAGGAGGAGAGTCTGGAAAAAAGGCTCCTGGCTTGGAATAAGGGATGACAAATGGCCAAGAATGTTTTCTGTAAACTACAAGGACATCTACCTGTTGAGAGCGGTGGAACGTGGATCCAGTTCTACTTAGAATTAAACTACATGAAAACAACTGAAGCCAATGAGTTTATACATGAAACAAAGAACGAACCAGTATGGTCAGTATGAAAGATTCTTTCATAAACACTCTGCTTTACTTGGCTTAATGCAGTAACAACCAAAATATGTATTTATATTTTTTAAAAGAGATATTTTTCAGGCAAATATTTCTGGCTTTGTTTTGATATCAGAAGATATCACCTGAAATTAATAATCTGCTTCTTTTTCACTGAAAAGACAAAAAAAAATCAAATTCTTAACAGTTCATTTAACTGATTAAATATAATGTTTTATTTTTTATTTATATAATATTAAATTTAAATAATATTTTAAATATTAATTTAAATGGT
>JAVSBS010019576.1:0-25086 GCA_033124195.1 Coracias cyanogaster | reverse complement strand
CCCCCCGCGGGGGGGGGGGGGGGCACCATGAAGGGAAGAGGGGGCGGGGGTCTCAGCACCCCCCCAACATCATCCATCCTCAGCCCTAGGACAAGTGGGGTCCCTACATAGAGGGGGCGGGTCTCAGGGCTGGGAGCTGTGGGTGGGAGGGGGCTGTGATGCAGCAGCGGAGGGGCTGTGGGGGCCTCCTCGCCCGTCTGCCCGCCGCAGTGCCCGGCGCTCGGGCAGGGCGCAGGAGCCCCTGCACTGCCCGCAGGCAGGCAGAGACGCAGGCTCTCAGGGCAGGGCCCAGGGCTTTGATTCCTGCACAGCCCAGGCTGTAACAAGGTGAAGCACGTCCCTGTGAGTGATCCCGGCACCCCAGGAGCTTCCCCGACTGGGGAAGGGGTGGTAGAAGTAAGCAGAGCAGATGTCTGTGACTGCGGGAGAAGCTGTGAGACAGGTGTTATTCTGCCAGGCGATTCCTGTGTGACACCCAAGAGTGGTCTCGTGTGCTATGAGTGATTGAGGAAATATGCCAGGCTTGTAATTTTGTAATTTTTCATTCATCTCCATCCACTTGCTACTGCATTTGGAAATTCAGCTCCCACTGAATTCCAGAAATATTGGCAGCACACTGAAAACCAGATTAAGCCTACCTCAGTACCCATGCAGTGCTGGCATAAGAGGCTGTAATTTTCTTACCTGCTCATCCAGTCTGAGAACTGCAGCCATTTCTTATATTTCTGAATGGTGCTTTCGTGAGTTGCTCAAAGCATTCGTGTGGGCAGACATGCTTTGATGCATGTATTTGCCAGAGAAGTTAATGAAAACTCTCAGCTGTCTGGCCTTAGCTAGGAGAGTTTCTCAGAGGAGGATGTGATTTGACCAAATGTGAGAATCCTAACTGAAATGTGTTTGGTTTGCTTTAGTTTCCAATTAGGAAATAAATGCTAAGGCATACTGTATTTTGCAATGAGGTTGTGTAATTCTGTATTTTAATTATTACTATTTTTTCAATTTGGTTAGGCTTCATCCAAGGTAGTTTTCTACTCACTCTGCAGTATAAAAAGTTTAGAGAAACTTGCACTTTGTAATCCTAGGAAATGTTTGAACTGTGCTTCTGGCTGTAGTGCCAGTTCTTGGAAGGGCTGTCCCCTCAGCTGGGAAACAGAGGGACACAGGACATAGGAAATACATAAATAATAAATATGCTTGTTAGTCCATGGGATTGTTGTCATGTGTCATGGTTTTTTGACAGATTACTGCTACATTATGTCAGGAGACAGTGACTGCACCAGGACAAGTCCATCAGTGGGGTCTCCGTCGGACAACGAGTTCTTGTCAGATCAGCCAAAGTATGTTTGCTCACTGTCTCCTGATCTCATTACGAAAGCCCGGGAAGAGCTCCAAGAGAAACCTGAATGGAGGCTCCGTGATGTGCAGGCACTCCGAGATATGGTGTGCAAAGACTATCCCTCCCTGGGGACCTGCCTGGACGATGCTTTTTTGCTAAGATTCCTCAGAGCCAGGAAGTTTGATTATGATCGAGCACTTCAGCTTCTGGTGAACTACCACACCTGCCGGAGGAGCTGGCCTGAGGTCTTTAATAACTTGAAGCCGTCTGCAATAAAGCCCGTTCTAGAGTCTGGTTTTGTCACTGTGCTGCCTCGCCTGGACCCTGAGGGACGTCATGTCGTCTGCATCCGCCCAGGTACTGAAATGCATGAATGTCTTTGTTCTCCAGCTCTGAGGTGTGTTTGGGCCAAAGATCTATTTCCTCACTCTCCTGTGAAACAGTGGTTACTTACACAGAGTACGTGGGTTCCTGTTGAAATTTGAATGTTTGTCGTTGGCCAGCATGATCCCGGTTCCTTTTCCTGTGTCAGCAATTACTGTGGTTATGTCAAAATGAAAATGGAGTGAGGCGGGCTGATAAAATATTAGGTAATTCAAGAAGAATTAACGTGCAGTAACTCATACTGAAACAGGGCTGCTGGCCTATGGTTGGAAGCTTGGAATTTGTTTTGAGAGTAAGTGAAGGGAAGAGCCTGGGGCTTTAACTCCCACATAAACAATTGGAGCCTTCTGTGTGCTTTTGGTGCTGCCAGGCTTGCCATAAATGTCTCTTCTTCCATTCTCCTCTTTTCCATTTACCTGCTTTCTTTCTGAGCTGAAACTGCCTCTAATAAGCTGTGCTGGGTGGAGAATGGGGTTCTTAAAACCATTGCCTTTGCTCCCTGAAGTAAAAAATGAGTTGCCATTTATCTCTTGCTTAAGAAAGGCTGCTCTGAAGTAGGACTGTGGCTATTAAATACTAATTTTTAAGAGTCCAGCAAAATAGAAAATCAGGTTTTTGGAATGTATATTGTTAGCTTATATTTACTCTCCAACTTACCATCCATGTCTTGTAACCTCAGACAGATGGACACCCAGTAATTATCCGATTACTGAGAACATTCGTGCCATATACTTAACGTTAGAAAAACTCATTCAGTCCGAAGAGACCCAGGTGAATGGAATTGTAATCCTGGCAGACTACAAAGGAGTCAGCTTATCTAAGGCGTCTCATTTTGGTCCTTTTGTAGCCAAAAAAGTGATTGGAATTCTTCAGGTAAGACCTGAACTGGTGGGAAAATAAGCTTGTGCATTGTAAATGACTGCTGCTGTGTCGAGTTCCTGACTGTGTCACCAGAAACTTAAGAGTCTTGGCTTTTACTAGCAGAGTTAAAACATGCCACTGCCCAACCAGTTTCTCACGCCCTTGCTAACTTACCTCACTTACCTTTTTTTTTTTTAATTCCTAAAACTACATTTGCATTAGAAAAGCAAACTTTGAGTTGGAACAGAAAGAACTAGTTCTGCTAGGTAGTGGTACGGAAGAGAGAGAGCAGAGAGGGAGAGAAGACACCATTTTGCTGAGAAATGCCTTGTTATTTAAATGATTCCTATCAGCCGAGCTGGAGCTGACCACTGGGTGAGTGTAAGTTCCAGTACTGCTGCAAGAATTTTGCAGAGATGACTTTTGACTGGGTGTGATTTTAGGAGGATTTCTATCCACTCCCTGAAGGAAAAGAGGCTGCTTCAGCATAGGGGGCTGCAAAAGAGAGTAATGAAAAGGATCTCGGACTAAATGTTTGGAAGGAAAATGATGAAGTGCAAGTTAGAGCAAGGGTGTAAGTACAGGTAGAGTTGTACCCAGTAGGAAGGTGAAAGGAGCGGGGAGTAACCTGGCCAAAGAGGCCTGATGATTTTACTTGATGCTCTACCACACTATCTGGAGTGAGATGAGGAAAACTTCTCTTGAATGGGTTTATTTGCTTATTATTCTTACTCTGGCCTGAGCTGGTTATGTTCTTTGTTGTATCTGGGGGGATAAGGAAAGATAGGGGGAATCAGGGGAGTCTGTGGAGGTAAGACTAGTGAATGCCTGTATAAGAACTTGCTCCTTTACACTGTGATCTGAGTATGCCATTTAGCTGTCTGAGCCCATATTTAATTTGCACAAATGAAGTGATGGGTGTCCTGCTGTTACTAGTGGAAACTATTCACAAAACAAAAGCTGAACTTGGTGAGGGATGTAAAGGTGCGGGTGGTACATAAATGTGTTGCATCAACCTTGCTGAGCTGCTTCTCTTGTAAGATGAGTTAATTCACTGACCACGTTACCTGCTTTTCACTCCAGGCATTGACTGCTTGCTTTGTATAGGCAGAGCTGGTTATAAGGGAAAGAAACTTCACTGTGGCACCTAAGACTTCAATTGCTGATCATGAGCTTTTGCCTTGGAAAAATGTTTCAGCACATAAATTTCTCCAGCAGAAATCCCATAACTAACTGTTGTTTTAAACTTGTATAGGAGACCCTGCGTGTTCTGTTGGCAGCAGATTCTGTTTGTCTTTTGCAGTTAGCATGACAGAATAGTTGGAATGGCAGAAAAATAGTGATAGTAGATTTCTTCCTTATATAAAACCACTCTTTAGAGTATCTTGGGCACCAAATCTTGTAGTGTGACACACTGTTAGAACAAGCCTGCTCTGGCTCTGTGTGTGGTGCACTTCTTCGGAGCAAGGGTCATCGCTTTGTAACTGCATCCTTACCAGGGTTCAGAATACCCAAGGACAGCGATTACCTCAGTGTCTTTGTCAAGGGAGATGAAGAACAACATAAGAAATGAGGAATTACTGACAGCAATATAGTTCTCGACGCAAGGTTTTCTTGTCTGTTTTTATGCTCGCTGATATCTTCTTAAGACTTCCCTATTACACGGTGCGTTTCTGTTGCTGTATTGGTTTGTGTTGGTACCTCAGATGGAAGTTTGGGAGCCAGTGGGTTGTGCTGGCAGTCAGTCTCGGGAGATTTTGAAAAGATGGTAAATGTTTTTTCAACTGCATTATAAAAATCTTCTTTACCCTTCAGGATGGATTCCCCATTCGAATAAAAGCTGTTAACATAATAAACGAGCCTCGTATATTCAAAGGCATTTTTGCAATCATCAAGCCTTTTCTGAAGGAAAAGATAGCAAACCGGGTAAGGATTTTTGTCATTTTAACATTGATGTTCATGTTTGGAAGTTCCCTGATTGACCACTGTAAGGAAAAGCCGTTGAAAAATTTCACAGCTAGGAAAACGTTAGTGCCATTTACTTGATCTAACTGGTCCTTTCTGCTTGAATCTTTAAAAATATGCCTGTTGGGAAAATTCTTCATGGGAGAGAAGCTTTGAGGAATTTAATATTGGCATGACATTAATACAGAACTTTAGTACCTAGGCTCTGTATTCAGGACATTAATTCCATCCCTAGGGTTGGATTATTTTGGCAAGTAACACTTCGTTTATGAGGTGATGTCACAGGAAATCTCTGTTCCCACTTTCTCGCTCTTCTCCCTTATGCGAGTGTCCTGCATGGCACGAGTATTCTTCTATAGGACTGGATGTAGTTGCAGGGGATGATGCAGTTTTCCACAAGGATAGGTATTTCCAATCCCACGGATGAACTTGAGGACAAGCTGAATTTGGAACCTCTGCAGAAACTAGCAAATGCCAAGTCTCTCGCTGGGATTTAAGCTGCACTAGACTTCTCTCACTAGTGTGTCTGACTGCACCTGCCCAATGTTGTGTGTTGTCCATAAAGATATCACTTCTAAAACTTGCTCTTTAGCTCAAGATAAGCTTGTTAGCCGACTGCTTCAGTCCTTTGCTGTGAAGTGTTCGATATGCACTATTAAAGCTATCTTTTGCTTTCTTCTTTAGTTTTTTCTTCATGGCTGTGATCTGAATTCCCTTCATCAAAACATTCCTCCAGTGATCCTTCCTGAAGAGTATGGTGGTACTTCAGGGAAGCTGGACATCTCTGCGTGGAATGAGCTGCTGCTCGCCTCTGAAGAGGACTTTCTGCACGATTTCTCACCACTGGTTCTCCCGTGTGACAGCTCTCCTCATGACATGCTAGTGAGTGGGGATGCTGATGAAAAGCAGTGTGATGATTCTCTGCGAGGCATGAAACCTCAGCTCTATTACTGTTATTAAACCGGTGAAGGAATTTTTCCAGTGCAGTTAAGACCTGTTCTGATACGTGATGTTGTGAACTCTGCCTTACTCCTAAACCTGCAGTTTAGGAACAGACCGCTGAGGCACTTTACACTCTAGAACCAAAGGAAGCTGAAGAGGGCACAATGGGGGCAGGGCAGAGTTCGGGGAGGATAAAGGCAAAGAGCACATATTAGGTAGAATACTTGAGGCTCATCAGCCCCCTGTGTGAACCATGCAAACTGGCCTATTCTTTCTAATAATAAAGAAAAAACAAATAGTGCAGGCTGGTAAGCTCAATAGTTTCTTATCCCCTCCCCACAGATGAAAAGTGATAATGATGATATAATGGCTTTGTGACCGTCTGTTCCCTTCCCCTTCTGCTAACACCATTAATCCAAGGCAAGAAAATGGCTTTTGAACCCTGCAGAATGTAGTTCTGTCAGTGAAGATTGCTTAAAAACATAAAAGTCTTAACTTAGCCTGTCCTCTATCACTTGGTTCAGGTTGTGAGTTGGCATTTCTGAAATATCTCTAATTCTCTCAAATTCTTATCCATGAATAATCAGTATGGAGATCACCTCTGAAAGGCCCTCACAGTAGGAACAATAAACTGGTGGATTATTAACTACTACAACAGCTATATCAAGGCTTACTATAAACAGATGCAATCTTCATTTTCAGAAAACAGAAAGTTTTTCAGATCAAGTACTAAGGCTTTTGATTAGGTAAGAGCTTCAAATACTGAGGTTCAGGACCAAACAGGAAAAAGCTATGTCAGCTACCTCCCCACACAGTCAGTTTTTTGATTCAGCTGGTTGTGATGAGGAATTGGGTAAGTAACTTATACACAGAATTAGTAAGGAGGCTTTGTAGCAGTTGGCATGTGATGTACAGAAGGTAATACTTGATGTAAGACAGTAAGGTGCTGCTTTAGCTTGTTCCTTTGGGCGGAATTTAAGTCTGAAACCAAATGCAGACAGGCTATTTGAAAGCACATCCTTAAATTTCCTGATGCTGTAGCATTTTCACTGTGCAACTTTGTTTTCAACTTTGTTGACATCTTTTGTCTTTAGCTGTCACATTCCTGTATGAAGTTAAGACTTTAATCATCCCTGTAATATTTACCCATAGCTTGTATGCCTGTGCTTCTAGGTCTTTGTCTAGAGACAGAACTAAGACTGCGATGTCAAATCAGGGTAAGGTAACCACGTTCCCACTCCCCACATTGAATTTCCTTAATGGTCTTGAATTAGAGCCTAACTCTCAGCACACACTTTGCACGTTTTTCTGCACTGTAAGTGTGGAGATGGGGAACCTCACTCGGGCCAGGAAAGTGCACCCTGTTGTTTCAAGGTGAAATATCTCACTATCGGTGAAAAAGAACATTCCTTCTTATTGGAGACTTATCTCCAGAGCACTTCCTCTGGCTGAAATCTTTATTTAGTGCCAAGTGTGACTATAGGTACCAGTTATGTTTCTGTAAATACAAAACTAAAGGATTTGGATTATTTCAGACATTGATTTTTCAAAGTGCCAAACTCTGTTTTGAATGTCTGTCTTCCTCTCAATGCCCCCACAGCCTGACTGCACTGCCAAAAGGAGACTCCTCTACTGCTGGAACAACCTCCTGACCTGGCAGCAGACCCCATCCTGGAGCTAGGGGGTAGCAAATGCCATACGTGTCATCCAAGGGTTATAAAAGGAGACTGGGTTTTAAAAAGGGGTAAACCATGAAGCTTTTTTCTGGATGGCAGTTCAGAATTTGTGGGAGCAGGGAACTCATTGCTTGAACTTGTTTAGCTTAAAGATGGGAAGAGATTAGTTTCCCTCCCTGAAAGCATCTGATTTTTTTCCTACCTTTGTAAGCCAATTCTTACTCCTCCTTGACAACTATTACCTTTAGTAGGGGGAAAAAACTATCATTTTCATCTCCTGAAGGTAAAAGTGTACCACTAGCCACTTAGTTGTTCCTGACCAGGATGTGCTGCTTGTCTTGCAAAGGTTAATTCGGGTCTTTGTGCCACTTAGCCACAGAGCAGCACACAGCCCCTGGACTTAGAAAGGTAAGTGGCTGCCCACGCTCTCTGACTGCCAGAACAGTGGTGTTTTTATGTTGTTGTAATGTCTCTTAATTCTGGCCACAAAGTACAATTAAAAAAAAAATAGGATGGACCACTTTTCCTAGAGGTGAAGGCATGACTGGTATTTGATAGTTGTCCCGTAATTGTGCTGCAGGGTTTGAAGTGGTGATATTTTGGCAGTTAATCTATAAAAACAACTACTCTGATCCCTTTATATGACAACTAGAGAGGGAGGCTGAATATTCAAAATTCAATTTAGTGTCTTTCAAAAAAGAAAAAAAAAATCTAGTGGCGTCTAGTAGAAAGCTGAAGAACCTCTACAGAAACCAAACACCTTTTCAGGCTTTTACGTTCCCTTGCATGCCTTAAATAGTAAGCACACTAGATCCATCTCTCCCTCGCCTTTTTTCTTCTGCTCACAGAGAAACTAAGAATTAAAGCATATGATTTAAACACAATAAGGCTACATTGTCAATGCTGAAAACAGCCTGTGTTTTGCCTCCAGAACTTCATTTTCTTAAAGCTGGCTGCTGGGCAGTTGATGTCAGGATGCTTGAAGTAAGCCAGGCTGACCTTTGTCAAGCATCTATTACTTCTAATTTGCTGCTTCTTGGCTTTAGAACTCAGAGTTACACTTTACTGAGCAGTATCTCTAACTCTTTTTAGGTTTGCAACCGGTGCTTGGCTTCTCTCCTAGAAAGCACAGCTCGGTCTTGTATGTGCCTGACTACTGAGCTGAGAATGCTCTTTGAGCTTTGACACTTACTAGCAAAGAAATCAGTTGGTTCCCAAAATTTCTCATGTCAGCATTTGGAAAATAAACATTTGTTTTAAGTATAGAGTCTCCTTATCTGCAAGTTAAGAGAATCGATGGGAAAAGCTTATGGGGTGCAGTGGTTTTGGTTTTGGGTTTTGTTTGGCCTTTTTTTCAGCATTAAAAGTGATCTGTTCTTTTTTCCACCTGAAATAACTTTGTTTCCAGAGGTTATATGCCTTGCCCAGCACATAACCCAACGCATAATAAAGATACTTGCACTGCACTGGGCAGCTGTGGCTTTGGGCATTAAGTGGGACAAAAGGTAGCTGCATTCTGTAAATAAAAGTACTTGAATTTATACTCTCGCAAATGGGTGTTAGAAACCCTGAGGTATTTTTAGGAACTGGTGTAGTATTGTTTTTGTTAAATCTCATTTTGTCATTAGCTAATCATAGTGTTATTCAAACTAATAATTTTGCCTTCTGTTGTATGTGGGCCTAGAGGTGGTGGGTGGTTAAGTGTACATCTTATTTTGACAAAATTTATTTTTATATTACATTTTATAAAATGGAGTGGTCCAAATGTGTAATTTTATGATGCATGACTGGGTAATTAAACACATTGTAACAGCTGCTAATCTGATATTTTAAATGTTTGCCTTGTGTCATCTTGGGGTATTTCATTGTAAAAGTCAATAGTGACATATAGTTAGTTCCACACTAAACACATAGTGGCAGCAAAGAGTTGCCAGAAAAAAAGTACATCAGAAAAATGTACTGCTTTCTACTGCAGAACTAAATTTTACTTGCATAACTGTACCTGAGCATCTCCAAGGAACAGGATTTGACAGCCAGAGAATCAGAATCATTAAGATTGGAAAAGACCTCTGAGACCATCAAGTCCAACTGTCAACCCAACACTACCCTGACTACTCAACCATGTCCTGAAGTGCCATGTCTATGTGGTTTTTTTAACGCCTCCAGGGATGGGGACTCCACCACTTCCCTTAATCACTCTTTTAGTAAAGAAATTTTTCCTAATGTCCAATTTAAACCTCCCCTGGCATAACTTGAGGCCGTTTCCTCTCAACCTATCACTAGTTACTTGAGAAGGGACCAACACCCACCTCTCTACAACCTCCTTTCAGGTAGCTGTAGAGAGTAATAAGGTCACACAGAAGACACTGTTTAAAAAGAAATGTATTGTGACTTAATTGCTGCATGCAGAAAACATACAGTCACATCCAACTGGACACTGCAGCAGCTAATTAGTGTTTTAATTATTGCATGTAGTATTTTGCACTGGATAATAACTGCTGCTTCTCAACAGAGCTGGGGCAGTTTCAGTAGTTAGTCTGCTTTATTCAAATGAGTTTACAGTGCAAATGCCTTAGTGCCAATAATAATCTTTTCATGTACATTCTTTCTGCAAGCATATTAGACAAGTGAAATCAATCAGAAGCTCTATTTTTCCACCATAAAGTTGTTTAAGCTAGTCATACACTTACCACTCAGTATTTGGCAAACAGTAAAAAAAGAAGTTACCCTAGAAGTTGCCTCCTAGCCAGGGCAAGTTTGTTCTTAAAAGGAATTAGAGTTAACCAGTTTTTCAACCTCAGAAGTTCTGTTCTTTTGGTAAGGAATAAGGGGGGTTTTGCCACAACAGAGGAAGGTAAGTATAATTTAAATAAACTTTTACAGTGGAATGTAGAAATCAAGCAGCATGGCTTATACTTCCAGGAGCGGAAGCATTAGGATACTAGTGCATTATGCTAAATATAATTGTTCTTTAAAATATATTACTTCATGTTTAGCTAAATGTTACTTTAGTCAATAGAAGAGTTGTGGCTATTGGACAGGACAGAATTTTTTTTTCTGTGCTTTGACAGCACAGTCGCAGTGAATTTTAAAAATGTAGTAATAAGATAACCATAACTGAAGGTTAAAATAGAAAGATAACTGATAATAACTCTGATCCTGCATCAAGCATTACTCAATACATAACTTTCTATCCACCTGCCTGTTAATATCAACATAACAAACAGTAACTTAGTGTAACTAAAGCAATACATGAGTATTTTGGCTTTCAGCAAAAAATTCCCCACGTTTGTAAGCTCAGAGGTGCAGCAGTTTAACTGAAGTCCCTGTTAGTAAGGACAAGAGGAGCCACTACGGTCCACAGATAGAGGAGGAGACAAAGCCAGCTGGAGGTTATCTTCACCCACACGGCTGGCCACTTACTTGTCATTGTTTTAAAATCTGCATCAGGGCTAAAAAGTAAAGAAGTCAGTTAATAGATACAGGAGGCACCATCCACTATTCCTTGCTGCTTCTCATATGAATCTGAAGTTAGGACAATGCAAGAGCCTTTGTAGGAGCACCGTAAGACAATTCAACCAGCAATATTCCCATGGGTCCTTCGTAGGCCTGTTCTTGGCACCCAGTTTTCAAAAACCAATCTGCTTGCATACATTGATGTGCAGCTCAGAGGAAATACTTGTGTGTGCTATGCAATAGACTGCCAGCGGCTGCTGCTCTCTAAGTGTGCTCACTGATTTATACACTATGGCAGCCCTGTGGAAAGTAGTTACAAACTGCAGCAGCAGAGAATATGTCCAAGTGCTCCCAGCAGATCCAGGAAATCCTGTCTCTGTTTAAGTGGCACGTATGGCTGTCCCTGCACACCCTTCCCATGGTACAGAGCCAGTAACAACCCACTGACCTCTGACAAACCTTTCAGGACACCACCTTAAACAGTTTCCTACTTGCCCTTCCTGCTACTTGCCTGTCTGAGGGATGGTAACCACCCTTTCTGCTCTTGCAGCCGTGTAGCAGTCCACGAGGACTACAGCTGCTGATACTGCCTTTTTACCTCTTAATTCAGCAACACAGAACTGAGAGGGCACAACTCCAGAACCTTAACCAGCTGGGCAGGGGTCTCCTACCCACCTGGAAAACACTGGCACATACAACCCATCGCTTTCTGTCTCGCTCTTACCTGTACCAGTTGGTGAGTGTCATCATGATGTAAAGAGAGGCAAGAAAGAGCATGAAGTGAAAGAAGGTGTAGCTATACTGAACGCCATCCTTCTCATTATCTGTGACACGGCGCACCTCTCCTTCCTCTGCAGCCCCGCCGCCTAGTCCCACCGTCTCCTCCAGGATGGCACTGTCACTCCCAGACAGTGTCAGCTTGTTCACCTGGCTATTACTTGAAGAGCGAATGCTGCAGTGTAACCCAAAGAGAGACACGGTTAAAAACTCTTTTTTCAGTTTGCTAAAAAGCAACAAACAATTATGAATGTCTGGGACTAGCAAATAACGTTTTTTAAAATCTATCCAGAAACATAAGAAAGCTCCTCAAAGACAGCTGTTTTCAGCCGAGCTTTTATTAACCTAATTCAACAGTGTTCCTGGTCCAGGTCTTGAAACACATTTTGTTCTGTTATCTGGAATTGGGCGAATAAAGCCTATCCTCATCCCCAAAACAGAACACACTTTTATTCACCATATCTGGGCTTGAGCCTGAGACAACAGCTGGATATGAATAAATGCAGGCACATTTTTCACTAGGCCCAGATTCAAACACAAAAAGGCAGACAAATCCTAATTGTTTATCATTTGATAGCAGCGCAGATCCTACCTGGAATACAGAAGGCAAAGGACAAAGATGACCAATCCAACAATACTCTGGGCATCCCACCACTGGAGGGACTTGGGTGGAGCTGGAGTAGCAGGTATGTCGGTGGTATTTGCTGGAACAACTGTAGGTGCAGCTATCTGAGTAATGATGTTCAGCAAACTTGGGTTACAGCTTCGTTCTGAAAGGGATTTCAAGGCAGATTAAAGAGAGATTAATTCTGCTGGCATTTAGCTAAGAAAAGATGACAGGTATGCTTGCAATTTTTCATTCCCTTTAACTGTTAATCTCTGGAATATTTCTCCTTCCCATAAGCTAGGCAAGGGTGTAATAAGTAAATAAAATCAGAATGCCCTGACACTGTTCTTTTGTTTGTTTGTCTTCCCTTCATAAATACGCCAGTTTTGTTCTGGAAAAAGTCAATTTGATCGTTTCAGTAAAGTGAGCTTTACTACCTCACTCGATTTTATCTAGAGAGATGAGCAGTCCCCACACGGGGATCTGTAATAGCTACGAGCCCCACCAACAGCTCCTGCTCTCACACCAAAGTATGTTACTCAAGACAACCTGTCACTTACCAGGCTCGTTGGACATGGCTGACCAAGTGAGATACATGGTGTAGAGCGTGATAACCGAGGACTGGAGCAGGCCAGAGCGAGGATTATGCTCCTGTTCAAAGACGGAATAGCAAGCCAAGGTCAAAAGTGCAAGTTTTACCTACAGCTGCATAGTTCTGTGTTACTATCACAGATTCAACAATTATTAGCATGAAAAGCTTTCTTTTTTATAGAAATGCACTGGGCTTTGTTCTGTGTTTAAAAGACTGGAAGACACTCCTTCAAGTAATATAATTTATGCAGTGAGCAACTCAAACATGGAGGGAATAAGCAAATGAAATCCAGTTTTCCTGTGTCCAAGACTCGGTTATGGTTTTTTACCAGGTTAATCCCAACTTGCTTAACAGTTTTGTAGGTATGAATCTAGCATGTGATTTATTTGAGCAATTCTAGTTCAGAATCAACTAACATGCAAGCTTCCTCTCATGTTAAACACATTTACCCATTATTTCCAAGCCACAGTATCAAGCCAACAAATTCCCAATAGGTTTCTCTGTTCTGCTAGCATGTTCACCACTAAAACCACAGTAGCAGTCCCCTGTGTGGAAACAAAGTCTGAAACAACGTTAGCCAAAAAAACCGCCTATCTTCAGGAAATACATGACTGTGTAGTGCATTGGTTTCAGAGCAAGATTTTTTTTTTTAATGTTCCTATTTAGCATAGCTATGACAGCCAAATTTTAAAGTTCTTATGCCTGACTGAATCGGTACTACAGCTTTCTTACTTCCCTGCTTTGTATGTCAGAAGAAAACAGCAGAAAAAAAATACTACCTGAACTTTTGGAAGGACAGAAACAATGGAGACAGTGATGCACAGGAAGACACTAATGCTTATGAAGATCTTGTTCTCAGTGCAGTCATCAGGCTTCGTGTAGAAAACACAGAAGAGCACAACAAAAACCAGTGACAAGGCATAGAACAAGCTTGTACAGGACAGCAGAGCTGGAGGGAAAAAAATTAACTGTTACAATACATGTGGTGTAACAGTACATCTGAGGTGATTTAATGACTAGCTGCCACTGCAATGAGACAGCCCCTCTTCCTCACTTGGAAGTCTGGCTCAGACAGCTAGACTAGAAAAATGCATTTTTATTAGGTATGCCTAAATTTATGCTTTGGCTCAGTAGTGTAGCTCAGAGGAAAGCTAATGCTGCCGTCAGGGGAATAAGCCCCGCCTTTCAGTGGCAGATTAATGGCTTTAACTGATGTCAAGCCAGTGTCAAAATGAGAGTACTTTTTGCACACTTCTTGTGAGCTACTTATAAGCCCTGAATTCCCCCTCCTATGCTAGAGGCCACCCATTTTCATTTCCATTCTGCCATGTCCTTTATAAGAAGCTACAAAATGCTGTTGCAGCATTTGTAGCTATGAGCCAAGAACCACAACAATTAGCACTTTGTCATTTAGCGGTCAGCTCGGGAGTGTGAGCTGAGGCGTGCTTTGTGTTGTCCTGCAGCCACCGCCATCAATACAACCAGCTTCCTGAGGACCCCAGGAGGGGAGGTGGCAAAGCAAAGTTAAAGTTGAAGAGATCCAGGCTACCAGTGCTGCACTCGCACTGTAAGATAGGCGGGAGTGGTTTATTATGAGTCAGATCTGCTAATCACAGCCTAGAATAATTTTGCCACTGCAGCTATTAATTCCAAATGTTTACAGTAGTGACTCAAGAAGACCGTGCAGTGTAATTCGAGGTATGTTCGCAAACTAGTAAGTGATATTCTGCAGAGTACTGGCCAGGAGAAACAAATCCTTTACAGGTTAATATTCCTACCTGCATACCAACATTTAGAATTTCCCTCCTCCAGTCTGTCAACCCAGCTCTCATTCCAGGAGTGAGCAAAGTCCACAAGGAGCACCAGCTGGATAAGAATGAAGAAGAAGGCTCCACACACACCAATAACAAACCAAGCTAGAAAAAGGGAACAAGAAAAGCAGGGTTAGCTTTCATAATGTGCATGCTACCCCAGGTTAAAATAAAATAAAAAGCCCCAAATTACACTGCAGACAAAGAACAAAAAAGTCTGAAGCTATATTCAGAAATGCAGATGCTGTGAATCGCTCTGGCCTCCATCCTGCAGAAGCATGTGAGGAGTCTCAGCTATTCAAGGGTGCAGCCTGCGCTAGTCAAGCTGAGCATGGGAATGTTTAGGTCAACGTGCTTTCAGAATGAATGCAAGATCTAACAGAAGACATCTTTGGTACATAAGTACCATCATGCCACATTTCTGAGGTTCAACAACCCTTTCAGGATCCTGTGATGTAGTCAGACAGTAAACATTTCTCTCTCAGGTTTTTCAGAGACTCTAGGGAAGTATTTAGCACTTGCCATTCTGAGCAGCCTCTAATCTACTGAACTGAGTCTTCTGACACTCTTTAGTGACTGGGTCACGGAGTACTGAATTATTAATATCCAACACCTACACACTTGAAAAGAGATTCTTACTGCCATAACTTCAGGTGGTCACCAAGATACTGGATGAACCAACATACCCTAAAGAAGCAGGACAGAACCTGTGGCTTCTCCCAGATAACTTCCACTATCACAACTATAGCCTGGGAAGTCTATGAAAAGGTTTGAGTTCACTAAAAAGAATTCCATTATGATGTATTAACTGTACCTCTTGTGAAAGGCCCTTCAGGAATGTAAAACGCTCCAACCATGAGAGCCACAATGGCAGCTATTTTGAAGAACCAAAACCTTTAAAAGAAGACATAAGTTGAAAATACTGGTCTTACTCTGCACACAATAGTAATGTTTTACATGATCTGCAAGCAGCTTGCTGTACATAGATGAGGATCTACCAGAAATTTTTAAAAAAGTTGCATTCAGTGTGATTACAGATAAAGATGTTCACCCAATCAGGGGGAAAGGGTGAAGCAACAGTCAATACATTGAGACATGGACTGACAAACCTCAAAATTCACCAAAGGCAAATACAGAGTGTTGCACCTGGGACAGAAAAACCCCGTACAACAAGACAGCCTGGGGGCTGACTGGCTGGAAAGCTTTGCTGAAAGAGAAGCTCCTGCGCCAGCAAATGAGCACGAGTCAGCAGCTCATCCTTGCAGGGAAGACGGCTCACTGCCTTGTTCAGCCTGAAGAACAGAAAAGGGAGATCTAGCTGCCGTTTTTAACTGTCTAAAGGAAAGGGGTGAAGGCGACAAAAACAGACTCTTCTTGCTGGTGCACAGTGGAAGGACAAGAGGCCACATGTGCAAGTTGCAAAAATTAGATATTACAAAAGACTGCACAGGTTCCCTAGGGAGGTCATAGCATCCCCATCCTTTGAGACATTCAAAACTCAACTAGACAAGACCCTGAATAACCTGCTCCACATTGGTCCTGCTCTAACCAGGAGCTTCGATCATATATCTCCAAAAGGTCCCTTTCAAATTAAATGACCCTATAATACTTCAGTCATCTGGTCCAGAACTAACCCAGTTCAATCAGCGAATCAGAAACCAGTTTCTGCTGGTTTATTGAGTCACACTGACCCAGTGAGCACTAGAGTCAGCGCAAGACTGGCGATATAAACTAGCCGAAATCCAGAATCTGTGAGAACACAGCAGGGTGCCCAGAACATGCCCCTCACCCAACCTCGGAGCATTATCAGTACATTTAACATGTTCCATAAATGAGAAGCTTTTAGGACACTAGAGTGTTACACTGTATTCAGTTCAAATAAACTCAAGGCTGCCAATATAGGCATAAACAATTTGCCACTGTGCTCAGCAAAGAAACATGAGAGAGGAAACAAGCTGGTTCACGCACATACCCATTGTGTATCGAGGCTCTTGGATCGTTACTTGTTTTCACTGCTATCATGAGCAGAGAGAAGAGAAAGAAGAACACTGCCATGGCAAAACTGATCCGATAGACAGCTCTATATCCGACAAACACATCACAGCTGACAAAGCCATCCATATGGGGTATCAGAGTATGAAGCCCCTCGTCACAAAATCCAGGTATCTGAGTAAAGACACATTATTCATGAATTTACATCTGCATTTGCAATTACATTCTTTAAGCACTCTAACAGCTCAGGCTTTCAGTCAGCTCTCTTCTGGGAAGTCTGATAACAAAAGACCTTGAGCTCAGCCAGCCAGCACAGACCTTATTACCGTCTTTCTTTCCCCATGTCATCACTAAAAGCATCCAGGAAGATTAAAATACCAAACAGCAGGCCTCAGATAACGACAGGCAACCTCCATATCTGGTCAGGTTTCAGAGACAAGGCACACACTTAAAAAAATGTACATTCACCGAATTTGTTATTTCAGCAGAAGCCATTCAGTACACACAGTGTCTTAAATTGGGGGATAAGGCACATTTGGATGTTTGTGTCTCTCAAGTAGCCCATTCCAAGTAAAGAGAATCAATAGTCACTGGTACAAATAGTGGTTTTGCAAGCAGTTAGAAAGAGGTTTTCTCCTCCATACCTTTTTCAGCTGTTCTTCCATCCCTGGTACCAGCATAATGCAGGCAAGGGCAGTACTGAGAAGAAGGAGGAAGGCATAGATAAGACGCGTCACTGTTGAATTCTTGCTGTTGGGACAGCATCGGCACAGTAAACACGAGGCACCGCTGCACAGACAGGGAATCTGAAGGACAGACGACATCGAGAGAGGAAAACCCCATACTCCGTTTAGAAACACTCTGCTCCCTACCGCACCACTCCGATAAAACGTGTAAACACCATTTCTGGCTGACACTGTGTTTGAAAACACCCGCAGATAATCTGCCTTATCATTCTGGGCTCTGTTCCCGGGGGTTCGCCGCCTGGCAGAGGCCAGCAGCGTGCCGCGGCCCCGCAGCCGCCGACACCGCCTCGCACGGGCAGGCCCCGCTTATTCGCGTCTCGCCTCCCGGCCAGGCGAGCCCCGCGTTCCCCGGGAAGGAGCAAGCCGGCTTCAGCCCGGCGCCCGCTTCGTTCCGAAGGCCTGAAGCCGCCCCCGACTCCCGGAGCTGGCGGTACCAGGCTGCTACACACAGGCCGCGGGAAGGGAGCCAGCGGGGGCCTCGGCCCTGGGATCCCCGGCGGACGCCCCGCTCCCCGGGCAGGAAGGCGGAGATCTGGGGCGGCAGTCCCCGCCGCCGCGCCGCCACTCACCCAGCTGGCCAGCGAGCAGACCCCCAGAGCTGCCCCCATAGCGCCGCCGCCGAGGCCCCTCCGGCCACTTCCTGCTTCCGCCCGACCCTGCGGCGTCAGGCGGCCACCGTCCAGCGCCGCCGCCGCTCATTGGCTGTCCTCGCAATGCTGGCGCTCTCGGGAACCAATGAGAAGACAGAATGGGGCCGCGCGCGAGGAGGAGGACGAGCAGAGACAGCGAGGGGCGCGAGAGGGAGCACTGTTGTTTATGAACATTTCTTCCGCCTTCTCCTGCGCGGAGGG
Organism: Coracias cyanogaster; assembly: GCA_033124195.1. NCBI lineage: Eukaryota > Metazoa > Chordata > Aves > Coraciiformes > Coraciidae > Coracias > Coracias cyanogaster. Next base: position 7,090 of record JAVSBS010019576.1, on the reverse strand, counting down.
CGGCCGCTGATTGGTCAAAAGCGTCAGCGAGTGGGCGGTTCCTACGGCAGGATAGCCAATGAATGAGGCTGATCGACAGGCCCGGCAGCCATTCGACACCTCCCTCTCGCCGAGGCCGCTGGGGGCGCTCGGCGGTTGCCATGGCAGCAGCGCGGGCGGGCGGCACAGAGTCCTAGAGACGTAAATCACAGAATCGTTTTGGTTGGAAAGGACCGTTAAGCTCATCGAGTCCAGCCGTTAACCCAGCACTGCCAGGTCACCACTAACCCATGTCCCTCAGCACCACATCTACATGGCTTTGAAACCCCTTCAGGGATGGGGACTCCACCACTGCCCTGGGCAGCCTGGGCCAGCCCTTGACAAACCTTTTTGGGGGATAAATTTTTCCTCATGTCCAACCTAAACCTCCTCCAGCACAACTTGAGGCCGTTTCCTCTTGATTTATCACTTCTTCTTTGGGGAAAGAGACTGACCCCCACCTGGCTCCAACCTCCTTTCAGGGAGTTGTTGAGAGCGAGAAGGTCTCCCCTGAGCTTCTTTTTCTCCAGGCTCAACACCCCCAGGTGGCTCAGCTGCTCCTCACAGGACTTATCTCTAGACCCTTTACCAGCCGAGACTACCACTAGGGCTGTCACCAGGGGCCTGGGGATGAACATCCTGGTTCTCCCTGCCCCTGAGCACCAACAGCCTGCAAGGCACCCTGTGCCCTGTCTCCTTGGGTACAACTAACCCCCTTAGGTTCCAGAGCAGACAAGGCATTACTGGGCACAGTGACAAGCGTCGTGTCCATGCAGAGGTTGTATTGAAGCTGTATGAGTTACACCTGCATCACCGCTGAAACACCGACCTCACTGGAGGGACCACAGCAACTAGGATGCCTGCGGAAGTGTGGCCTCCTGCCACTTCATGCACAGCCCTGCATGGATCACAGGGGTGCAAGTAATGGCAATGCTGCTCACAGGCTGGGGACACAGCTGTCACCTGCCCTGCCTGAGGCCCAGGTGCCTGCTCAGCCTCTCAGAGCTGTTTGACTGGGGAGGAATCTCTTAACTCATTCCCTCTCTTGTCCTATCATGATATGGACACAAACACTCATGCTGCAGAACCTGTGTCACGTTGTTATCCTTTTTCTTCTGCATGCTTTGCTGAGCACTGAACAGTGTTTGTGAATTTTGGCCTGTCTAGTGTTGTAACGGGGCTTTGGGTGGGAGTGGGAAAGCTCATGAGCCTTTCAGAGGTGGGGTTTCTCAAGAAAAGATTCCTGCATCAGTTCTCACTAGGCTCAGTTCATGCCTTGAAGGTGCGTGACTGTAAAAGCTAGAGATGTACTCCCTTAAAATGAAAGAAGAGCGAAAGGAACCATGTGCTGCTGCCTGGAGCGGAGGGGCCTCTCTGGTTTTGGATTACCAGCATACTGCGCGACTTGCAGTTTGGAGGAGTTCAACGGCTCAGTGACTGCACTCCTCACCAATGAAATGGAAGAGAGGTGGCTGTGAGGATATAACAACAGTGAGAGGGTGACAAATCTTCACACTGAAGTTTAGGAAAGCAGTTTGGAGCTATTTAATTGGCATTAGTGTTGCAAAATATCAGAGGGCAGGGTCAGAGCTGACCAGTGTGAGTTAGAGGATATATACTGGCTATAGCAATTCCAGCTATTACACATCACTTCCCACCATGTCAGACTCTTCTTTCCTTCATGCAGGCCCTTTTCAAAAAACCTGCTTCCGTCATAGAAAGGGACAAATAATCAGAATGACGGATTTATTGCTATCCAAATTGCCAAGAAATGACAAAAAGCATCCAGTAAACCAGCCACTTCCTTTCCACAGCAACTTTAACACTCAGAATATATGAACATTATGTTAATCATATCACCTTTCTTGTAATCAGCCTCATTCATGAAGACATACAGGCTTCTTCCAGAAAATGATCATTGAAACTCTGCTTCCTTCAGATAACATATGATCCTTTACTTTATTATTACCATATTTTTATTACCCTTTTGAGTGCACCGGCTGGATCTGTATAAAGGCTTTTGCCACGTCGCTGCTGCTTCACTGTTTGTTCACATGAATGTATGCAGAATAAAGGCAGAATCCAAAATTCTATGTTCACTTCCAAGTAATCCTGGGTAAATAATTTCATAGGTGTATTACTAATACACTGATGAGACTCAGCTAAATCTGGAGTCTGAGAATGTTTTCTTCACAGGAAATGTATGAGATGATTAGTTTTGTTCAGTACTGTGGGATTCTCCACTGGATTATGCTAAAGAAAGACAAAGGATATGGATAAAAAGCTTTTTCCTTCCACTGTTCACATAAGAGCTTTTGAAGTGCTGATTTTACTTCCCAACATAAAGCCCCTCCGATTCTGCATAACATCACCCCAAACCACACATGTTTAACAGGAGATAAGGATGAAGTCAGCCTAGTGACTGTTAGCTATTGGAACGAGACAGGATATGGCAGGAGGTTATCCTAGTTTGTACAAAAATACCCTGCTCTGGTATGTTAATCAGCTCTGACAGCAGAATGAAATGGTGCATCCCTTATGTATGCATACGTTACACCCCATGCATATCTATATGTTAGTTGAAATGCTGAGAATAAAGCCCTTGAAATGAGGTAACATTTAAAGGAAATGTGTCAGATGTAGTCATTTGAATGTAGTTCTCTGAAGTTCTTTGTGCAACTGCGCTCATAAAAAAATGTCACTCAAGCTTGTGCGTTAGTGCTATTCTTGTTAATCTCAAGGGTCTCCGTTTTGTGATAACAAAAATGCAACATTTCCTTGATGTTCCCAGAGTATTTGAAGGTTCCTGTTTTGCATGGGCTGTATTTTTGCAGGTAACAGATGCCATAGAGAGGTTATAATCAAATAATCCTTTGACCATCCAGAATCTTTCTATCAGGTGAAGGGAACTGCAAATGGGAATGGCTGCATCAAACCAACAGTAAAAATTTAAAAATCATACATAGTCTGTGTTTCTAGGGTAGCGTTGTCTTGACCCATACACAGGTCTAAACATCTTACTGTGCTCTGGCCTGCATAAACCTTCAAATGTTGAGGTCTCGGCATCAGCTTTCTAATGCAACCCTCCTTGCATTTAGACTTCTGTAAAGTGTTTAATAATTGGAATTCTGTAAAGTGTTCTGCTTTAAATAGTATTTATAACCATGCTTTGATTAGATCTCCAGAGCATAAAGAATTACAGTTTTACAATTCTAGCAGGGTAGAAAGTCCTCCCGAGTATAAATATTGTTAAGTTTATGGAGCTTCCAGATGAGTTTCACTGGGGTCTGATCTAATTTTGTGCTGTAGACAGAGGGACTCACTCCTCACTGACATGCAGAGGCCAACATGGGCTGTCTGCTGCAGCTCCCCAGGAAAGCGCAGGGGACCAGTGCCAGCAGCGTGGCTCTTCTCTGCACACAGGCTGGCTGTACAAGTCCCTGCAATTTGAGATCAAGAAAAATCAACGTAGCCCACTCCCTTGAGCATTCAAATATACAAGCTGCTTTTCTTTGCAGCCCTTTGCTCATGATTTTATAATTCTCACCTTCCCCTGACTGCGTGCTCTGTGACTGCATTAGCACCTGCCTCTGCACTTCTTAGACACTATTTTCCTATCATGTCATGGATATGTGAGTCATCTTATTTGTGATCTGCTGAGCTGAGTGAGAGTCATAGTAGTGTTGTGCGCTTCAAGGCCATTAGTAACGCTGCTAAAACTTGCATAATATATTCTTCTGTGTCTAAATCCCTGAGAGACTGAGTGACTGTTTTCTTTTTTTGCCCCAAGTGACTATGCAAGTCGATGAGTCACTGCTGTTATGATAGAGGAATTGTCATCTTTGTGCTTTTACAGTTTTGTTTGACCAGGAATTTATTTTATAAGACACCTTTGTTCAATCTCCTCTAAGACCTTATATATCACTAGAGACCTTTTAACTGACTTCAGTTCATGTTAGATTATGTCCTGTGGTCTGGAAACTGCATTAGTTTAGGTTATTGGTAAAACCAATGGAGAGAAATGTTCACCTTTATTCAATACTCTGAAATGATATTATCCAGCTGCATAATCTCATTATTTATGGAAGCACTATTGAAACTTAAATGTATTGGAAAATATTTAAATAACATTAAATTTAAAAATTATTTTGAAAAACCACCAACAAAATACAAACAGAGATATATATACCAGAGGGAATATTTTGTACAAAAGATCTGCAGTGACATCTGTGAATGAACCACAGAAGGGACTAGAAACAGATGGCTGGTGAAAAGGAGGAGGGAGTGAAAGGTGGCCTTTTGTGATCAGTGAACATGGTATCCCTGCAAACAGTATGGGCTGCTCAGGCAGGGCCCTTCGGTGCACAGGATCTGACCCAGAACGCACCAGGACCGTTGGGACAGCCTTAGCCTTGCACCACCATGACTTGTGGTAACTGGCCCAGGAGGAGCCTCGTCGCCAGAGGCATTGCTGGAGCCTGGCACCTTCCCCCATGCCTGTAGGTGAGGCAATTGCAGAGCCAGGCTTCAGCCCCTGCCCCGCCTGGCAATGCTGAGCTGGGCTCAGCTGGAGCATCTCAGGCTGTACAGGGCAGCCTGGCTCCTGCTTTTAGGTGGCCACATCAAGAGTGAGTAGCCACAACATCAACCTTCTACTTGGGCATTGTCCAAGCACACTTGCAAATGTTGCTGAGTTTATAATTTCAAATATTTTCTCAACTTTTCCTTGCCTGACTTTAAAAAATTTTTTTTTACCAAGCCAAGATTTATTTCCCCTGTCTCTGTGACCCCATCTCTCCCATGAGAGCCTGCACTGAAATCCATCTGGCCAGCCTTCTTCTATCAGCAAACCCTGCAGCAGAAAAGCTTCTAGTGAAACAATAGTGGGAGGAAAAGTCAGGAATTTCTGGATTTAATCCTGTCTTGAGCAGTGCCTGAGTTGTGCGGCTTTAGGTGAGCCACAGGACTACATGAGTCAATATGTGATGTGAGAAAATGAGCATATCCCAGAGTCATAGCAGGCTCTGTTCATTCATCTTTCCACACAGCTTAAAATCAGTTGATTGCCTGACCCAGTTTTATCTCATATTTAAAAGAACAATCCAGGAAGATACTGGCCAAGGTAATTTATTTTAGCCGGAGATTTCTCTCCCCTTCCATCATCCCCCACACTGGTACTGCTGCTTTCCAAGATGCTCTGAAGCTAGTGGAATAGTTTTTTCTCATAAATCACGTCAGTCCTCCAGCATACCAGCTGACATTTCAGATGTTGCATTTTTGCACTTGTGCCAGGAAGCATTTTGCATGTTACAGTTGCTTATGTTGTTGTATTTTTTTTAATAAAGGGAAAACAGTTCCTTCCTCTTATGTCTCCAGAAGAGAGACTGTTTCTCCTTGAGGAAGGAGTTCACATGATCATATAGATGCGTCAGATAAATCCCTTCCCACGTCTGATATTTGCTAAGTTGGATGATTGTTATTCCGAAGCCAATAGCTGGCATGGTTGTGTGGTTTAACAAATCTGGACCAATTTTTTCTTCTGTACACAAGCTTTAAAGAAATGAAGTCTAAAAATTAAATCCTTCAACTTAGCAGGACTCATTAACCAAACACTCCCAACCGCGTTATCTTCACAGATGTTTCTCCCTGTTTGTTTGTTTAAAGCTGGCCAAGAGTTCCAGAAATACTTTTAAGATTAAAAAATGGGCATCCAGATCGAAAAGGAACTCTGTATTTAGAAACTCTGAAATACTTCTGGGGAATTGCTGTGTTGTTAACTCTTCTCTGGTTGCTCTGAACCTCTGTGGTATTGGAGAGTGAGTCATGGCATTTTTAAATAAATGTTTTTCCCATCCTAGATGATTTAGAAAAAAAAGGTACCCTAGGGGAATCTAATAATATGATACTATCTCTAGTGTCATCACTGAGTTCCAGAGGGTCGTTGCCTGAGAGAGCCTAAATCCAGTGGTTTGCCAAATGCAGCACAGGGCAAGAGCTGACAAGGCTCAGTATTCACTGTGTCCACGTGCACTGGGGGCAGAAACAGCCACAAGCTTCATTCTGGAAGGGAAGGAAGGGGAAGAACTGAGGGCTGAGTGTTGGTTTATCAGGGGATAAACCAGCTTCCTGCTGCAGAGCACAACTGAGAACACAGAGCCTTTACTAGAAATTCACACACACAAATTTATGAAGTGCGCACTGAGGGATGTCATGTTATTGCAAAATTGAGAATGTTCACAGGAAGCAAAACCAGGGCACCTCACTTGGCATGCCCTTCACAGGAGTTTCAGTGGCAGAAGCAGAGTGATTTCCCCCTAATATAAGTAATAGTTCCATTCTGAATTTGCTGTCTTTGTGAGATAATGGCAGAAGGTTTTCTTCACACTCTAAAGGATAGCTTACAATTTTTAATTAAAAGGTGTATTAGTATAACTGTATTTGTTACTGTGGTTTTAGGGGCTTGTGCTGAACCCAATGCCTGTGGCAGGCCCACAATGCAGTTCTTGTGGAGATTTTATTTTCAAAGCTGTTTTGTTTCAAACATACATCTAGCATCATTACAGTTCTCAAACAATTTTGATGGCAAGAGCCATCAAAGCAAAGCAGAAACAGACACGCCCATGTGTACGTCAGAAAATTTCACTGCACTAGCAGTAGTTTCCGGGCTGAGAAATAGTCCTTGCAAGAACATAGAGCCTTTCGTGAGATACAACAGGAGATGTAAGGTGTCTCTTTCCCTTTCCTGCTTGGGTGAGCCTCATCTCACTGCCTACAAGGTCAGTATCTAACCTATGGCAGTTACCGAGCTCTCCCTCTACACAGAGAAGATGGACAGGTGGGGTGAATTGTTCTCTGATATCTGATCTACCACCTCTCCCTTAGTCCTGGACTCTACTTACTGTAGAATAACAACTTTGATGTCTTATTTTTAGATGAGTATTTGTGGTCTTAGAATGAAAGTCTGATTGTAGCCAGATACAAATTTCAGTGAAAAAAATAACATGCAAAACCTGTGCTAACTGAAAGAAAACAAGCCAGTGGCATTTATAATTAAGGACGATGGGACATTCTC
>JAVSBS010019575.1:5021-24384 GCA_033124195.1 Coracias cyanogaster | reverse complement strand
GTCTGAATATTTTCTTGCACAGGACCCACAAGCTCAAATGTATTCCACATTTCCATTTCTAATACAGAAATAAGTTAACATTACGACTATAAATCAACACTAATATGAAGAGGCAAGACATACTAAAATGTTTACAAAAACTTGTTCAATAGGGAAAGGCAATCAGAGGGAGAAAGTAATTCCTTCTGGAAGAACCATGTGAAAAGGTCCAGTGTTTCAAAATATGAAGGTCAATGATACACTTCATAAATGTCAAACATTCAAGAAACAAGAATACTTTCCCTCACAGACTACTATACTGCTGCAGGCCTTATTTTCATTGTGTTCTCAACTACCTTTTATGAGGACTTACCAGCTGAGGCAGCAAGAACATCTTTACAAAGCTTCAGCCAAAACGAGAGCTTTTCAACTGCCATTGAAGTAAGCATATGAGTCAGAGTCTCTTTGATATCTTGGCACAATCTTTGATCCAATTCCTTGTCCAGCAAGCCCAGCAATGCCCCCTCCAGGCCTATTTCTCTGATGTTAACATCTGCTAAGAACAAAGTCTGTGAGCTGCATGCTGTACATCACAAAACTGCAGTAACGACCACAGAAGCCCCGCTGAAGGTGACACACAGAGTTTCTTGTGAACAAGTATCTATCCCTGAAATACTTTTGAAATAACAGTATTTACTGATGTGATACCATATTTGAATCATCTCAGTCCAAAACAAAATTTAAACTTTCACATAAACATACTAACATCAGGAATAATTACCCCCGGGGGCGGGGGGAAAAAAAAAAAAAAAAAAAAAAAGAGAATCCTGCTCTGAATTTCACAGCATTACCATCACCAGAGCATCTAAGCTCCTGAAAAAAAAAAAAAATTCTATGGCCAACTGATTCTTCACACTGACTCATAAGGTAATTCTGAAACAAACGTTTTTATTTGAAAGGAAAGTTAAAGTTATTCTTAACAAAGCTCACAACCAGACACATGGAAATTATTTGTTAAATGAGTATGACCAATTTTTATCTGCCCCATATTACCAATTTTAAAAACCAGCAGTTTTAAAAATGGCTACAGTTTACTAGCTTTTTGAAAGTTTCCATATGAGCTTGAATTGAAATCTAAAGTGAAATATTTTATTACAACTGTCCCCTCAGAGGAAGGCACGTGAGAATGATTTAGTGATCATTCTCAGGCCTTTTAGCCAAAACCCCAAACCTTTACGAAGTTAAAAATTCCAGGAACCCCAGCTGATAATTACTTAACTAGTTCTCCAAAGAGGTCAACAGAAACGTTCGTCAACAGGCTTTGTATGCTTTCCTCAATGACAGATTTTTAATTTAAGAAGAGATGTATGTGGGAAAATAAAATCAAGAATATGCATGTAAAATACAGGACTATGAAGCAGTTACTACCACAGCTCTGACTAGATAAGCTTAGGTTTCCCTGGAACTCCACTTGCATTCTCTCATTTAATGACCCTTACTATCTACAGTGTATGAAAAGCAATAGTATCTTCATTTTAGCACTGAGAAAGGGTTTGGATGCTTCCATAATTCCATACTATACAGACAACTGAAGCAGAAAACCTTTTTGAGTTAAAGATTTCAAGAATGTAGCAAAGTTTTCATATCCATAGCAAAGCATGTTTAAAATTCACTACCAATGTGTCAAGCTCTTATCTCAAAGCTTCAATACATTACCTGTAGTAAAATCCTCTCTGCTCTCTTTAACTAATGCAACAGCATATTCTGATACCTCAGCAGCTTCTCTTTGCACAAGTTGACGTAAGCAAGCTACCACTGCACGTCTCAATAGTAGGTATGAGCTACAGAGGTTCAACTGAAACAAGAAGAAACAGTAAGATGATTAACAAACCTTTATAGCAATACCTCCGTAAGGCTGGTATTTTCTGAAAAATTGTAGTTATGACAAATCTGTGAAGGCAGTAACCATCTAATTGATTCTATTTTTGCTCAGCCTTTTTCTTTCTTTTTTAACCCCAAATGAAAGGCTTTGCAACTCCTGTAATCAATTTAAACATATCAGTACTTCTAACATTTTCTCTCCAAAGGTAACTTGTATGACTGGTTTGGGGCTAGATCCAACACCCGCCAATATCGTGAAAGACCCCCCATGACTTCAATGACAGCTGAATCCTGGTCTCAAGGAATAATTAACTTTATTCTTGGACTACAGAGTATATGTAATGGGCTTGAAAACTCAGTGCAAGCGAAAAATCACTCAAATCATCCTCAGATGTAAACAGAGAAATACCAATGTAACTAAGGGTGAGATCGTCAATCGGGCTTCAGTAAATCTGAACTCCACGCACAAAAGGAAGTTTATAAGAAAGGGCAAAGAGAACAATGCTGCAATTTCATTGCAAAAAATATCATATATTCCGATTACATTACATGACATTTTAGAGAAGGCAAGAGGAATGGTGAGTTACTGGTGAATGCATCACACTGAGACAAGTCAGCTCTTTCTAGCAAAAAAGTTTATAGTATCACCATATTTTAATACTACCAGGCCAGTGTTTGGTTTTTTATACTGAAAATACATGATAACATTTTTGTTTTTACAGAAACAAAGAAAAACTCTTAAAAAGCCCAAGACCATAGCCTCAAGGTGTTTTGGTTAGAGTGAAGCTTTCTGATTTTTATTTGCTTGCTTTCATTTTAAGAACATTCTGAAGGGGATCCCAAAGATCCAATGAACCTGTGGCCAGGCAAGATGCCTACAACAATATTTATGCAGTTTCTTTTAAATTAAGCTTAGGTTATCATCAAAATATTATTCTCTACAACTAAGAAATTGTGTACCCTAAGGTGTTACTATCTTTAAAATAGACAGAGCTGAGTGTCTGCTGCAAGGAAACCTCACAGTAAGGTCATGCTCCTCATTTGTCAGCAACAGGTCAATATATGTTAGTCAAAATGACTAATATATATTAGTTAACATACAGTTAAAAAAGAAAAACTTAAGGACAACAAGAACAAGTGATACAGAATTTCGGCTCTGTTACATTAACAAAACTAAGCTGCATCTTCTGAATTTCTGTGCATGCACATGAATCTACAATACTTGGAATTACATATTTAATACACACAAAGATATACTCTCTGTATAATCCTTCTTAAAGAATAAAAAATCCTGACCCACTAAATATGTCTGCAAGATACTTTAACTGAAATTTTAAAAACAAGTGAGGCTTTTAATGCAACATTTATGCAAGCAGGCTAGACATTCTACTTTAAGTTGGACATGCAAAAATTTCATGCTCATTTTTAATACAGGAAAAAACAGAGGATCCAATTCAGGCTACTGAATAACGCAAGATGCAGATTTTTCATCTCCCTCATCCTCCCACAATCTAAGCAGGGGACAGGACTAAATAACAGACACAAAAGGCAAGCATCACATACAAACTTGAACAAACTGTTCCCTTTCTGTGCTTAACACATTAAAAACAAAGTTATGCCTCACTAAGCACATAAATGAAATGTATGTTTGCCATCTGCAGAAAGTTAGGAAGAGTCTGGTTAGGATGACAAATGTCGCTTGACATGCTAAAAGAAATTACATTAAAATGGTTAAAAGAAAAGACAAAAGATGAAATAAAAAACACCACTGCAAACTGCAAAATTTAGGATTAACAAGGCACAAGGACCTACCAACACAGAATTATCCAACAAGATTTCCTGCACAAAAACAAACGACAATCCAGTCATGACAAAACCAAAATATAGATATCACAGTGATACCAACCACACATGGAGAGCATTACATGTAAATTCAGCATATATTAAAATTCAGAATCTTTTTTCAAACATACCAAAATCCTAATTTGCTTGGTTCATTTATCTTATATTTAACATTGAACACACCTAAATTGCAAGCCAGCTGCCCTTAAAATTCATACTGAAACTGTACCGAGACAACAGCACAGCCTCGTTATTAACATAGTATACTTATCATGTTGCAAAATATCTTTAATGTCTCATAGCTGTTCACTACATCACAAGCTTCCGCAGATAAGCTCTTTAGAAGTCTGTGCTCACCTCATTTAACTTTAGAGCTAATGTTAGACATGATTAACAGCATGACTTCTATGCCACTGGAGCCCAGACAGGGTAAGTATTACCGTTAGGTGCAAAGCCCCATGAAGACAAATCCCATTGACAAACAAGGAATACTTTCAGAAGCTGAAGAAGGGAAGCTAGATGATGACAGGCACATGTACACAATTCATACACACAAACAAGCCAGTGATCCATCGACCGAGTCATGTTTTGTTAGTGCTCGCACAGCCACACACTCAACAGGAGAAATAATTTTGGGGACCTGAAGCATCTCATCTCTAGGGGTGGGAAGACAGGTGGAGGAGGCAGCTTGCAGCTGCTCACAGCAATTGTGCTGGTTTGCCTAGGGCTACATTTAATAGGAAACAGAAAAGAAATAGAAAAAGAAATAATGCTAAGTGGAAGGAATGAAAAAGAAAGGAAAAAAAGGAAAAATTAAAAAGGAAAAGAAGGGGAAAGAAGGAAAAAAAAAAAAAGGAGGAAGAGGAAAGGGGGAAAAGGGGAAAAAGGAAGTCGACTTCAGAATTCTAAAAAGCCAAGTTTGAAGAGGGAAATTTTCCAGAAACCTAGGGGAAAAGGGGAGATAGAGGTTGGTTCAAACATTACTAAAAAAAAAAAAAAATAATTTTTTAAATCATGTTTCTATGGATAGAAGGGGGAAAGATCACTCATCTGACCACAGATTCTTTGCCTTGCCTGCTGTTCTCTCTTAAGTAAAGAATGCAATGGTGACTATCCACAGTATCTAGCACTCAGCCTTTATACTCTACTTCCCTTTAAAACTTCAAAATGTGTTGCGTAGGAGGACAGGTACATCTTCTTCTGCACTTGCAGAAATTTAGTCATGGAGAATGACTTGCTGAGGGTCACCTTGCAAGCCAACAGTCAATAGCAGATTTCACATTCAGTCCAATAGTTTATCCTGCTTTCCTAGTGCGCTGGTGATTTAGTGGGTGGACACTACATGGACGGCGAGTTTTACAAATGCAGAAGTCTGCTTGCACAATTATCTTCTCACAGATCTGCACAGCACACACTCAAAGCTTCTTTGTTTATTACACTCTTAAGAGAGATATTGATGCTTACTGAATTGTCAGTATCAGCAACATCGGCCTCAGTTCTGTAATAATTTCATGAGATTGAGAAGATTTCATCCATGTAGGGTCACTCTTCCCCCCCTGAAGCTCACAATCGGTTCTGGGGTAGAGGTGAACACACGTGTGTACAGATGCACAAACACACGCACTCAAGCCATGATGCATGCTTCTTAGCTGAATAATTCAATATTATAAAAAATTCACAAAGAACCGTAGGAAGTATTTTAAGACAATTTGTAAAAACAATTAAAACCAGTAATATTGTATAGACAAGACAACTTTACCAGAACATCCTCTTTATTACTAGGTACTTACTATTAGTTAGATCATACTGTACATGGAAGCAGATTGTACATGGACTCACATAGAATCCCAAGTGCTAATACATCCTCTGAGCAAGAGAGCGACTTACATGCTTTATAGTGACTTTATCAATGTAAGAAAAACCATGTTTTACCCAGAAGAGGAAAACATAGCTAGTATATGTTAAGAAAAAGAACACTGCAGATGAGTTCCAGCTCTTCTGCAACTGGCATAACCACGCCTAACACAAAGTGGGGCTGAAAACTTCAGTTTTCCTGGCTCCACAATCATGTTTCTAATCAAACTGAATAAAGATAGTTCAAACTTTATACAAAATCAATATATGGTTACTATCGATATACAAGTGCTATCCAGGGGAAAACGTGAGTAAGAACTGTGATAAGATAGAAGACAAGAGAAAGTAAAAAAACTCCACAATACTTGATTATTTGAAGATTTTTGTTTCTCTGATTTACAGAAAGACTTGCTAGCCCCTGAAAACCTACCAAGCCTAATAGCTACCAGAAAATTGGTTTTGCTTTCTTCATACAACTGAGTGCTTCAGAACAACAGTGATTCAAATAAAGACTTTGGGGAAAAAGAAAACCAAAAAACCCTCCAGCAAACACACAACTCCCCCCACCTCTTTGTCAAATGGGGCTGAAAAAGTTTTGTTTATTTTTTGCAAAGACCTACTTTAACTATTACTTACGTAAGTGTCAGAAATTTTTATTTCAAAAAGTCAGTACATGGAAGCATTAGTGCTATAGAAATTACAAAATAGAGAAATCTACACTTGCTTACCATAATGAAAAAACAAACCCAAACAAAACTTCTCAGCAATTAGTACACGCAATTTTTTTAAGCAATCCTTCAACTAAGACAAAAAGCAGAAGAGGAAAAAAAAACTGGCCAACATAAAATAGCTGGTAAAAATCCAGCACAAAGTTGGAATGGCAAGCAGTTCAGGAGGCCAAGATTTCTACAGAATGTGCTCATCTTGTGAAGGGAAAGCAAGAAAAAAAAAAAACCAACAAAAAAAAGATATTACTTGCCTTAGGAGGATATGAAACACCTCACCCCTATGGAATGATCAGTTTCTCTGGTTAATGAAACATCAGCATTTTTAAATGGATTCTGAACAAAAATATTTTAAATTACAAGGATAGAGACTAGTAAACGTATACTCACACATAGGCAGCTTACAAGGCTAGACAAGTTGACATGTCGAGGAGCAAACATGTGAAGCTGCTGAAGGCAAGAGATGGCTTGAGCTTGAACAAGGCAGTCAGGATTATCCTGCATCACTGCACAGCCCAGAAGGCAGGAAGTTCTTAAGGCTGAAACTGTCGTGCTGCTGCCTACATTAGGAAGAAAAAATCTTTTTGTTTTTAAGACATCAACTTTGTTTTTTCTTCAAACATGATAACCTTTCCCCAAACCACCCGTAACTCTCATCCTCTTAAAGGATACTTTCTACATCTGTTTTATACCCTGACACCAATGAGTAAAGGTCACATTACTCTCTGGAAATTTCAATGTCCAGCTACGTAAAAGTGGATTTAAATGGAAATTTTAAATGTCTGCATCATAATGAAGACACAGGCTGGATCCTAACTCTTGAAATATTAATACCTTCTGTTTTCAAGCAAAATGTAAGAACTTTCAGCCCAAGACAAGACTTGGAGAACCAGTACAAACAAAAGATGTCAAAAAGAGACAATTTTTTGAAAACTAGCAGTCACATCATCTTGATTGCACAAAGTCACGGCCTGTGAAATATTGTCTTACAATGAAAAAAAAGCATGCAATTATTTGGTGATAAAATTCGAATTACACATTCAAACAATATTTAGCAATTGTACTGCTAAATCAAATGAGGCTGACAATTTTGTATGCGGCATACCTTGCAACTCAGGGCCCAGCATGGTAATAAGTGCATTTAAACAGCGACCAAGGCTTTGGTGAACTTCAGCATAAGCAGGAGGCACAGTCAACAACAACATGAGGACAAGAGATAGGGTAGGCTCCACATGCACATGATACAAGGGGCCAGCTAAATCTACTATCAGTGACAGAGAGTGTAGCGCCCATGCCTGTAAAATAAAAGACACAGCCATGTAATGTCTGTAAGATATTTTTAAAATGTGATAGTTCAAGCGAAACACAGTAATTAAGTGTAAAAAAAATGACCTAAGAGTAAATAAATCTAATAGTGATTACTATTCCTTAAGTACATTCTACTCTTGGTAAAATTTCTTACAGTTCCATATGCAAGGAAAAGATTTATTAAAAAATACAGAGTTGCTAAAACATATTTAGTCTCAGTTACTTTGCACCAGTAGCCACATCTGATTCTTGTCAACAGACAGTTCTTCTCTGGGTAAAGATACTGTAAATAAACCTTAAAAAAAATTCTTTAACTGAGATTTAGACAATTTCACAGAATTACACTCAATTTATCTTAAATCTTCTTTGAAGGATAACAGTTTTAGCCACAGAGAAGTAATGCAAGTTAGTCTTCAAAACATCTTGCCTTATTTGAGGAAGTATACTGCCCAAGTTCTACAGCATTCAGGCTACAGATCTCTGTTATTTGCTACATGAACCTTCAAGAAAAAAAGGCTGTGAGGTAAACACCGTAGCAGAGACAAAAACTAATATGAACATAAAAACCCACTGGTACTACCTAGTCAAGGCCAAGATACAGGTGAATGTGAACTTAATTTGTAAAACATCACATATTGTTTTTGGAGCCAGCATATCTCAGCCTTATCAGCCTCATTGATCATTAAATAAGAACCTCCCATATCTCATCATAGTTCTTGCTTGATTTTGAGCAGTGGTTATGGTTTTCCTTGTCTTTGTTGCTCCACACCCATCACCTGCGAGGTATGCCTAAGAGGTTGTAAAGTGTTATTCTCACAAGAAAAAACTTATACTCCAGAAAATAAATCAGTTAATTTGTAACGTAACATTTTTAGATAAGTGATAAGTACCTGTACATCAGGAGAAGTACTGTCCTGAGATAAAGCGTAAAGGATTCCAACACATGCATTCAGATGCTGAGTAGAACCTATTCCTCCTAGGTATCTATACAGACATCCAAGAGCCAAAGAATGACCTGTTCTTGATACCACATCCCTAGCAGACTTCAGCCTATTAATTGTGAGGAAATAAAGTCATTAGTGTAATTGCCAAGACTGATACTATGTAATAAACACATCTCCAATCAGGATTTCTAGTATATTATTTATTAGACACTGCTATATTGCCAAAAGTTGAAGTTCATTTATCATCTCTTACCTGAAGGAAGTACCAACAATATTTTAGATATACTTAAACGATGTCGCTGGAACAGCAGCCAATATAATTTACTTGAAAGATGACATGCTTACTTAGACAATCTTCTTAAAGATCAGCAAAGCTAAGAAATACATACAGAAGTCAGGCAATACTTTTTCCTGCTAATTTCTGAAGTGACATCAAATTCATCAAGGAAACAAGCTTTTAAAAATTATTGTCATAATAGGGGCCAGGTAGATTTCTCAAACGTTTTTATAAACTCAGCCAGTAACTTACCACACTTCTTTTGAACTTACTTGTCAAAACTGAGTTGTGCTAATCCAGCAGTGAAGGCACTGTCAGAAACCACCTGTGCCAATCTGGCCAAACACTCTGCAGCAGCACATCTTAGGAGCGGATTATTGCTTTCCAAGGCACCCATTACCAATGTCAGGGCAGACCTTCTAACTTCTTCTGGACCTAAACTTCCCTTGCAGGTAGCCAAGTGCTAAAAATAGATTTTGAATCATAGAATCATTAAGGTTGGAAAAGATCTCTAAGATCATCAAGTCCAACCGTGAGCCCAATACTACCATAATCACTAAACCATATCCTGAAGTGCCATGTCTACATGTTTTTTTAACACCTCCAGAGATGGTGACTCCACCACTTCCCTGGGCAGCCTGTTCCAGTGCTTGGCCATCTTTCAGTAAATAAATTTTTCCTAATACCCAATCTGAACCTCCTCTGGCACTACTTGAGGCCGTTTCCTCTTGTCCTATCGCTAGTTACTTGGGAGAAGAGACCAACACCAACCTACCCATATTAAACAGCAAGAGAGTATAGTAATCGGGAGGTGTTCTTCTGTTGGTCATGCAAAAACTATAAGATCTGCAGAAGGAATTTTATTTTCTTCTCCTTTTATCTGTGGAGTCTAACTCCACATAAGTGTACATCATAGCACAGCATTATAATATAGACATTCTGATTTTGAAAATACTGGACAGATTGCGGTAGAACCCAATAAGCCAACACAGCATAATTCAGGAGATAAGTTCAGGAAGAAAACTAGTGAAAACAGAATAATGACAGAAAGAAAAATCCTAATTAAAAAAAAAAGATGAGTATGAGCAAAATCTGCATCAGTTATCTCAACTGCATATTAAATATGCCCCAAATACAAATATTGTACAATGAAAGGTCTTGCCTATTCTGAAAAAAATTTGCCTTAGTTTGAGAAAAGCCTAAGAAGGGAAGAATGACAACTGCACATGAACAGAGGAAAATACAAATAAAGAATCAGGGAAGAGGAATAAATGGCACATAGTTATGAGGTATTTTGACCAATCATTACTTTTTCAGTTTTACAGTAAGAAATATGAAAGAAACGGTGATAGAGACAGAAATGATACAGACAGAATTTTTCCATCTCTCTCCTGTTTGAATGACGCTAGTATGGATGATAGTATACTACAGTTAGAATGGGTTTCCTAACCCTTTAACATTAAAAAAGAGAAAAATTACACTGACTTTTTGGCACTTAAGACAAGTATGACATCACAAAACAATATATTATCACGGAAAACCACACTGATCTTCACCTTGACTGTTAATCAAAACAGAAACTTCTGTGTAGACACATTTGAACTAGCAGGTGCCATGTTTTAGCAACAGAGAGAGCGAGAGAAACAAAAGGAGAGGAGATTTACCTTTAAGGAAGCAGAGAAGGCTGACACAACATTGAGTTGTACTATTTGTTGCCGTGATCCTTTGGTTTGCTTTATGGAATTCAACAACTGTTCTAACACTTGGAACCTTAAACAAGAACAGAGAAGACACTACAGAATTAAGAATTAAGGAAACAAATCAAGCTTTTTTATTTTACTTAAAAACATATAACAAAGCCTACGTATTACAGAAACAGAAGTGGAACAAATCTATTACCCTAACTCTTGAGCATTTTCCTTCAACTTGCATCCCTGTCTACTACAAAAAACTTTTGTACTCCATATTAGAATAGATAATTACTCTATGAAAATGAACTTCTGGCCTTTGTTTCCTTACAACATATGTATCCGTAGATAGTCACTTATATCTAAGTAACATTAGACAGATTCCTCTGTGTTCCTCTGTGGTTCTAAGGCGTTTAGTAATTGTGTATTAAGCACTATAATAATAGTGTAGTATCTCTTAATACAGCTTCTATTTTGATCTGGCTATCGAACATGATTTTTCTTGGTTAACAGAATTTATTACAATGACAGTAACCTCTTACTGGATGTGCCTTTTCATTGCGAGTAGCTTCAAGCAGAAAATCTAATAATTTGTTAGTCTGATTTACATTATTCAGCTGGTTTACAGACTCCACTTAATACATTTTTTTTTTTTTAAGAATTGTTTTCTTCTCTGTCAGTCTCAAACACTTTGACTATCTTTTAGCATCTCCCAAATTCCCCAAGTTACAGTTGCTACTTTACCTGTGAGATTCTGCTATATGGGAAAATATAACTCCAAACAGACAAGCTGCTGCACTGACAACAGACAAGACAGGAGGTAGCGGTTTAGGGACAGAAGCACCTTTTGCAGCTTTCTCATAAATTGCATAAGGATCATACTCCAGGCTGCCACCAGCTATGCTGTTACCTAGAAGGAGCTGTAAGAAGGAAAAAAGTGATTAGCCATATTTTTGACCAAGTCAAAACCAGCACTGACCCAAATAACTAGATGAAAACATAATACTACCATTATACTAGATCAAAAAGTACCTGCTCTTCAATAAATCGGTGGTCAGTCTCCTGCAGTAAGGGACCAAGTAAAAGGAGATCATTCTCATGACAAAGGGGTGGAAGCAAGAATGTAGAAGCATCGATCTGGCTATCTGGGAGAGTCAAGTCAGCCACTAACTCTTTCAGAAGAGCACAGAAGCTTCCTTTAAATTAAAGGAAAAAGAAATATTCAAAATTTTCAGTTAATTCCCAGAAGCAACGTTGGGAACAAGATATTTATACTCCAATAGCAACATCCATCTAACAGTTTTCTTAAGTCTTCAAATAGTTAATTGAAAAACACTCTTGCTACAGGGGAAACAACAGAGCTCTCCCTACCATAAGCAAACTAAGCATGTACAGCAATCTAGAAGTTGAAAAACAGAGACCTTTAGATTTACAGAAGGTGTAATGCCATACAACTGCTGATCCAGAAAGCTCGTAATATTTACAGTTAAGTAGAGGAAAAGAGGCAGTTACAAGCACAGATATATTTTCTTCTGTTTCCTGAAAATTAATGCTGTGGAATGTATTGCATAACCTTGCAGGAATACTTGGACTTGGCAAGCAGATGTAATTTAAAACATCTATAAGTTTGATAAATAACCAAGAGCTGCAGAATATACTCCTGTATTTCAGGAGTATGCAGTCAAAAAGCACAGCATGAGGAATTCATTGTAGGTTGCATTATGATAATTTCCACCGGTAGTAAAAATTTCACATACTTTTGTACATAATCTTTCAGACAAGATTGTACATTATACGTAGCTACAACATTAGGCATTCCAAATCAGATTATTTTAGGTTATTAAAACAGTCCCTGCAGTGAGAGAACATTTCCAGTGCTGAACCACACATGATGAGGAAGGGCTGGCTCCTCTGCTAAGTAAGCCAGAGGGAAAACACTGTGGGACTGATCTGAAAGAATGTACACAGTCTTTATGCAAATATCACACAAGAACTGACATCCAGAGCATTAAGATTGCAAAGCCAAGTCTCATGAATTGGGAAGTATCACCATTAGGGGGGAACTTAACTCCCCATACCCAGTTCTTTGCAGTCAGTTCTGTTGTTACATGATCACACAATTACTTGTTTGCACTGAAGTTGCTTATAATTTTTCAACACATGGAAATTCCAAAAAGCGGGACAGCACACTTACCAGCATCTCATGAGCACAAACAGAACTGTTCGTGTAGCTGGAGCTTGTAGCTGCAACCAGCCATTTTACCCTTCCTGAATCTTGAATCCATTCTGAGAAAGCTGAATTCCTCTCTGTGAGCCCCCAAACTCCTGTCCCCCTCAGCCTTGCACCCCTGCAGGCACCTATTGCTCTGCCTGCCTCCCTGACTAATTAGCAAGTATGTAATTTTTCCCAAAATGCTAAACTCAAATCTAAAAGCCAAAAGTTACCACTATTAAATATATTCCAAGATGCACGGATAGCATGTGAAGGGACAGAAAGTGAGCCTTTAAAAAAAACCACAATAATTAAAAACAAGAACCAAAACCTGCTCTTTCATTAATTATTATAGACCACAATAATAAAAAAAAGTTGAAAATTTCCCTTTCTATAAAAACAGCTTTTCAAATAAAGTTTAATGAAGACACTCAGAATTTTTTCACCAAATTAACATTTATTTTAGTCCAAGACACTTGGCCATCCTCAACATGTCAAATAATAATTTTATCTCAATGTAAAGCAGTTCAAAATTTTGAGCCAGAATACTGTTCCAGCATTCTAGCTATTCATCTCATCCTATTAAGAAAGAGAAGTGAATGCCTGTATTCAATTTTATGGTTTAGACAGTGGAACGTAACAAGCACAGAAAGCTGAAGAATGAAAAGAACACTAATGAGTTGTCTGACAAAACACATTAATTTCAGACCACAGAAAACATCAATCAATCTAATAATCAAAATTCAAATTACAGAAATTACTTGTGTGAAATTCTCAAATCAGACATTATAATAATCAAAATTTCTACATTAACTCACAGGAAATGTTTTAGCCTCAAAAACATGAGCACATTATAATCCAAAACTAATGACACATGAAAATGATCATGATCATGATCTTAGAAACAGAATCAGCTTTTCCCAGCTTACCAAGTCCATACTTTGGATCAGCTAAATTGCAAAGTCTTGACCATTCACACATGATGGAAGACAGCCACTAAAACACGTTAAATGTATTTCACTGATGTTCAAGTTAACCTAATAGATTCTTCTCATATCTGTCATCGCTGAAATAATGCAAAAAATCAGCCACTACTCATGCACACTCACAGTACACCTTCACAAAATTCTGCAGTTTGAGCAGATCTTGATTTGGAGTGATGACAGAAGGCAGTAAGACAAAAATCAGAAAGGCAGAAAGAGTGCAGGAAGGACCAACCAGAGACTAAACAAGTCTTTGTATTTTAGGCCTCAGAAATCTGTAGGTTTGAATTGAGAAAGAGACTTGGGGTTATGAATAAAGAATCTATTTTCAACTGTTTATTTTGTTGGGTGTTTCATTTTGTTACTCTTGTGCTAAAGAAAACAAGCTTTGCACAGTATTTGTAGATACTAAAAACTTGAATTACAACTCTTGGTATATGTCACCACCACCTATTTTCTCAAAAAGAAAAGATGTGCATGTTTCTAGCCTCTGGCTAACTACCCAGATTGAAGAAAATGAAAAGAAAAGAAATAAACTGGTGAGAGCTTCTCATTCAGTGTGTCACCATGGGCCATGCAAAACGTGACAGGCTGTGCAACACACGTATTCATAATATTCTTCCTAGTGATGGCTAAAATTAGACATAAAAAAGCATCCTGTGTTCTGTAATCATAATGTTTTCCCAAATCTCAAATAATTTATTATTAAAAAAATCCTAGTATTTGCAAAGACATGCAGTTTCTGCATGAAGCTGCCATACTGGAAATAATATGGCAAGAATATTATTTCTTTCAAGCTTTACCTTCAAACTTTTTTTCCATGTTAAAATATACAACAGACCTTGAAAACAAGATCTGGCAATATATGTTTCCATTATTTCCCCACTCTCATACTGCTGTATAACAAATATGTGGTCAACTCAGATTACACCTCTCAAATTACTATTTTGATACTAAGGCTATTTACAAAGCTTTAAGCAGGGTGACCACTTACATATAACAAACTTTTAAAGCTTTTTCTTTATTTATTAGTTCTAGAATGCAGCATTCTCAGCATTCTCTCTCACAGGAGTCAGGCTTTGTGGGTCGCACTGTAAAACACTCTCTATTTTTGAATCAAGGTAGACCATATGCAAAAATCCCAAGCACACCAGGAAAGTGCCAAAACCATCCATACGCAAGTATTCATATTCTATAAAACATTGCCCCTGTAATTAAAGAATAAAAGAAATAACGTGCTGTAAGAAACAGAGGTGTCATTTTCAGTTTTTTCAGCTGAAGTCACTAATGAGTATTACACACTATGCTTCAAATGTTATGGAGACTTCTAATGTGACAACAGCTTTAAGACAAAGGTCAGGGATTTGTCCTTATAAGACTCACTCAACAGTTACCACTAGATGGAGCAGATTATTTCAGTAGGGATTTGCTCCATGATACAGAGCACACAGCTAATTCAGTGCCTGGCTGGCCCATATGCTCTCTGTCCTGATGAAAGACCCTGTACTTCTCTTTACAACTGTCAAAAACACTCTGGTTCCTTATTTTAGCCCATACAGCATTCTATGCAAACAATTTTAAAATGAAAAAGGTATTTCACGTTTTAGCTGAACCGTCAGACCTAACTACGATGCATAGTTATTGAATTAGAGGCTTAGATTTTAAATAGTGCTAATTATGTTCTACTACAGGAAAGTCTATCCCCAGATTTTGTTGAAATTCTTCTTTAAATGCAAACTTTTTATCCATTATCTCCACAGGATCAGATTAATATATCTGTAATATATAAACTTATTTGAAGCAATTACATTATTTCAATGGACTATATGCAATTGGTTTATGCTAAGATTCACATTTTTTTGGAAAGTAAAACTGGCAAAGAAAGTAAATTCTTCAAACAGTTTCCAATTGCAAGGTTGCCTACCTTCAAGTTTCAACTAAAAATAGGACAGAAGTCTGTATATGTAATAGAAGAGGGGAAAACAAGATCATGAACACTAGCTTTTTGAAAACCACAGTGACTTCACTACCATTTCATAAAAATTAAACAGAGGAAATAAAATTTCTGTATTAGAAAAGGTGGAACTAATTCTTGCTAGATGAATGTATGTTGAACAAAAACTTGAAGATGGGTCCACAGTATTTTAAATGAATTTTTCTTTGTAAGGAAATACGTACCTTCATAGGTCTTTGGAGGCAATACTGCTAGTAATTCATAAAGTTTATATCTGTAAACCATGGATGGTGTTTTTAAAGAATTTCCATATGATTTATATATTGAAGAAAGCCTTAAAATACAAAAAGCACATCAGAGATATTAAAGACTAAGAACTATGCAATACTCCAGTTTCATTTGTACCACTCTACTGAATACTTTTAAAATCTATACATATACAGTTTTGATCTGCATTACCAATAGTAGAAGCAAAACAATTTATTTCATATGTTCTGACAAAACATCTGTTCTCCATTCCCAGTCATTATTTTTATTGAATACTAGACAAATAAACAATGTTTTCCATTTCCTTTGATTGTACCTGTATGTATTACAATTTACTTTTTGTGGCTGTAGCCCTGTAAGGTAGTTTATAGCCCAAATACATTAAAATCGCTACATAGTCTGAAGGCAAGACTTGAAAAATTATAAAACCCTTTCCATCCTAGCTCTGAATCTAAATACAAAAAATGCCCATGTCTAAAACTTTTAATCCATGAGTATTCTTGAACTTTGCTTTTTATTTTATAAAAAATGACCATGCCTAAACACAAATGTGTAGGTTTCATTTTAAAAAGCAGACTAAAACCACTAACTTAACAATACCAGGCAATCATTTCTTCCCTAGCTTTTTTACATGATACTGGAATCTGCAAGATACATTTTTATGCCAGCTAAAGTCTTCAGCTATACAGATGAATTCTATACTCTGATTTCTGTACCTTGAAAAGAAAGTTCTTGAGAAAGCGTGCTAAATCAAATACAAGAAGATTACTCTGTAGTTTTTCAAAACCAGGAAGTCATTTAACCATCTTATACACACACTTACTGTGTCAATAACTCAACAGCACTTGGGAGAGGAGGAAGAAGTCTCTGAACAACTTCATCCGTAAGAAGACCAGCACAGTGGGAAACAAAGCTTTTGATAGCTAGAAAAGGAATTGGATTTTAACTTACTTAGTGTGAGATATCTAAAGAAATTAGATAGCGAAGTAATGACATTGTTGCCTCACTAATAAAAGTAGAGGAAAGCATGCAAAAAATTTCAAAATATTTTGACCGATACTTTAAGAAACTGATAAAAATCTCACATGAAAAATAGATGTACTGTTTTAGTGTCTCAGCTTGGACATACACATCCTGATTTTTAACTGCATATATAAATGCAAGCATTTTTTTCTTTTTATTATGAATTGAATTCTAGGATATAACTCCATTTCAGGATAATTCCATGATAATAATAATAAATTACAAGGATGATGATTGGATGACCTATTGCTTACTTTGCTAGTTTTCTATTTAAAGTTAGCTTAATTACTGTCCTTTTCAGAAACAACTTACATGTACATAAGTACTTTTCATTATTTACAGAAAACTTAACTTGAGTTTAACTTTCAAAAAGCACCTAGAGAATATACAGTATTAAAAACATATTTTAAAAAACAAAACAAAACCCCAGTTAATTGCTTAGGTTACTTCTAAAATGAAATTACTATTGCATTCCACACTTTCCGATAGATTTTAGTAGTGAGAGAGGCAGGTGATCACTATACTAGGGTTCACATTCCTGCAATGCGAAACACCTTTTAGTACTCTAGAACACGACTGAAACGCATTACGTATTTGAAGATCACTGGTGTCATCACTTGGAAAACCACAATTGCAATCTACCAGAGAGCAGCCAAATACATAGTACTCTTTACTGGCTGAGAATTGCAACTTCCTTACTGTAATTTTCACCTGACTCTTCTTACCCTCACAAATGTGTCCCACTGGCTTACAGTAAGTTACCCATTAGGAAACAGAACTGCTGTTTACCAAATGCAATAGACTTTATAAACAACACACTTCAAACAACCCTGGTTTGAGTCTTCATTCATTACTGCGATATGTATATGTTAAACAAGAGAAGAGAAGCAGCCTTCCTGATGTAATTTACTGCTTGGATATCAACTGATTAAAAGAAAAAGAGGAAAAACCCTCTTGGGGTTTTGTTTGTTTGTTTTTTTACAAAAATCAAATGTGTATATATTTACATATATATACACACAAGTATTTATGTTGGGTAATGAATACATCCTTTACCATTCTGTGGGGAAAAAATTAAATAAATAAATAAATAAATACATCACTATTTCCTTGTTTTTTCAGAAGGAAAAATAAAACAGCCCACCTACAAACATGCAGGGAAAGACACAGTAATCCCCGCTTACCACAGAGAGCACCAGCACGACCTTCCAGTGTTACTTGCCAGGTAAATGAATCTCCTCGTGTCTTCTCTGTTTCTAGGTCTTTAGTAGATGATGGAAAGATGCACTTCCATAGTAACAGCACTCGTGGCAGATGGTGTTGGACAACTGCAGGACCTGTAAACATTAACAGCTGTCATGCCAATGCAAGGATTAATAAAATTAAACTTTCTCTTCGGGTCTTTCTTCTATATTCACAAAATCTTTACATCTGTGAACAAAACTTTCAGCCTTCTTATATATAATTTCTCAAATGTTTACTGTCTTGATACTCCATTTTCATACATAACTACATACCCACCGACACCTTTACTAGTATGCCATCAAGCCAACAATAATCCCTGTTTTATTAAGTACAGATGGATCATCAACATAAAAAGAGAGATGCAATAGGGATGTTCAGAAAAGCAAACACTGGTTATAGGCTAATACACAAGGTGTGTTTTCCCTTATCTAAGAAAAAACTGGGAGCTGTTAGGCAGAAGTAACAGGTGAAAACAGGAAAGGTATCTTAAAAATATGAACAAAACAGATAAAATATATTCTTCATTAGTAATTTAGTGATCACAGGCAATAATCTAACCACTAATAAGTATCAGAAAGTTCTATAAAGTTTCAAAGGCCTGACAAGAGGGAAATACAAATGATTACCCATTTTGTGGTGGGATAGATATTAACAAAATATCAGTATAATTCTTCATGATCACAAAGACATTTCGTTAGATTGACTTTGAAATTTACCTTATACATTTAAGTAATAGTGGTCTTAGTCACTGTTTTTCAGACACTGCTCCCAATGAAGTAATAGCAAATTTGAAAGAAATTATTTTAGGAAATTTATTTCTTCAGTTTCCAATTAATGTTTGTTTTTTGAGAATTATTTTGCAGTGGTAAATTAAATGAAACATCAAGAGAACTGAAGTCAGAGACAGAACAAAGAACAGCTTAATGTAGTTTAAGAAAAATTGTGAGAAGCTACTACCTAATGTCATGAGGGCAGCTATCAACAGCCATCCAGCCTGAGTCCGCTGCAGTGAAATGCGACTGTTCTGAGAAGCTGAACACAACAAATCCTCTGCTACTGCCATGATTACCTTCAAAGTTAAAGAGAAAAACAGAGCATCAGCATTTTAGTAAACCAGTTTCAGTATCTCCAAATAGAATGCTATCAACATCAATAAAAAACTCAGAATAGACATCATCCTT
>JAVSBS010019574.1:24698-75105 GCA_033124195.1 Coracias cyanogaster | reverse complement strand
GGCAGGGAGGGGGCAGCGCCAGCCCCTTGCCCCGGGGGCCTGGCGCTGGTCGTGCTTCCTCCCCCCGGCCCCGGCCACCCGTCCTCCTCTCCTCGCCGCTGTCCCTGCGGCCGCCGGCCGATCCCGGGCGGCGTGGGGCAGCGCGGAGCCGGCCCGTCCCCACCCCGCACCTCGGGCTGCCGCGGCCGCGCCCCGCTCCCGTTTCCCCCGCCCCGCCCGGGCCCCGCCGCAGCCTCCTCCTGCGGGGGGAGGCGGGGGGACTGCGAGTGTGCAAAGTGGGAGAAACTCCCTCCGGCTCGCTCCCAGGGGGCTGGGGAGATTTAGGGCTATTCTTTTTTTTTTCTTTCCTCTCTCTCTTTTCCTCTTTTCCCCCCTGCCCACCCCCGTGAAGCCACCCAGCAGCAGGTGAGCGGCGCCCGTCCTCGGGGAAGGAGCGTGTCTGCACCGGCTGTGTGTGCATGTAGAGGGCTCCCGCCCGCCCCCTGCCTCCCGCCCCCCGGATCATTCTTTATACCGGGGGAGCGTGTGCACTGCGGTCCTTGCTCTGGGAATTGCTGCTGCTCTTCCTATTCGTCAAGGGCTTTCCAATCACCTGCCTCTGCCACCCTCTCCTCTCCGCTCTTTGTACTTTATTTTCACGTGCTCTTTACTAACACGGCTATTTTTAAATCCCGCTTGGATTTATTTCATTCTTTCTCTTTCTCTCTTATTTTTCTTTAATTTTTTTTTTCAATTTTTTATTTTTATTTTTATTACGAGGGGTGGGTGGGGGGAGGGAGGTTAACGTTTGCATCTCCCCGAGGGAAAGATCCCACCAGCCAACCCAGCTCCGCCACTGCTGCATCCATCCATTCATTTTTATGGTCACTAGCAGCCTATCCCGGTAGCAGAAGGTGCAGAGAAGTGGAAGGCAGAGAGAGAGAGAGAGGGAGGGAGGGGAGAGATCCGGACAGCGAGAATGGCCGAGAGAAAGAGGAACTGGAATAAAGAAGATGACCTGCCTGTGTATCTAGCTAGGCCGGGCACGACAGCCCAGACACCGCGGCAGAAATACGGGGGGATGTTCGCCTCCGTGGAGGGGGCCTACGAGAACAAAACCATCGACTTCGACGCCTACAGCGTGGGGAAGAAGGGGTCCCGGACCCCGCGGAGCGGCAGCCGGCACGACATGCTGGACGGAGGGGACAACTACAGCGAGACCGCCAGCGACATCAGCGAGGTCTCCGGCTCCGTCATCAGCTCCCCGGGAGACCGAGAGGACAAGACCCCGGGCGTGGAGATCAGATACCCCATGGGCAAAGAGCTGCTGCAGGGCCAGGACAATGGGCAGGTGAGCGGGGCCCCGGGCCGGGGGGCGGGAGCCGCCGCCCCCGCTCGCCGGGCGAGCCGAGCCGAGCCGAGCCGCAGAGCCCCGCTCGCCGGCGCCGGGGAACGGGGGCCGCCTTTGCGGGGGAGTTTCGGCGCCGAAGGTCGGGGAGGCACGAACCCCTCCTCCCCGGCACGGTGATGCTAGAGGAAGAGCCCCGTTGGCCCCTAAACTATCTCACTTGCCTGAGCTTGGCGGGGGGGGCGCGATCCCAGAAATCGTTTTTCTTTGTAAGTGATGGCGATGAGTTTTCTCCGTTTCCCTTCCTGCCGGTAAAACGCTGCCCATGCCGGATGGGCCGGAGGGCAGCCCGGGCCCCCCCGGCGCCCCCCGGAACAAAGCAGCCCCCGCCGCACTTCTGGGCTCGCCGTGAAAACTCGGCGGAGCCTGTCCCAGGCACAGCCCCCGGCCCTGCCCCGGCCCCGGCTCAGCTCCCGGCTCCCCCCGGCTCCCCATGCGCCTTCATTGTCTCCCCGGCAGGGAGCGCGTAAGGCGGGAGGATCAGCCGAAACCTTTTCCCGGGGCTCCCCACCTCAGGGGCTGCACCCTGGACTCATGATGTAGGCTTAAGGAAAAAGTGAGGCCGGTGGGGCTGAGGAGCCCCCGCCAGCGCTGCTTCTCCATCTTACCCCTGTCTGCGGCACGCAGGCTGGAGGCAAACCCGGGGGGCTGCTTCTCCTGGGAGCCAGGTTGTCATTGATTTCTCCTTAGAAAGAAATGCGGCCTTGCAGTCATGTCCTCCATGGATGCACTCTTTCTTTTAGCACCCAGCCTGGAGGCTGCATGGCTTGTCCATAGGGTGCTCTTTCTACGGATTAAACTGAGTTTCCACTCTTTTCTCCCCCTCTTCAATCAGCATGAATGGGGTGCTGGTCCTCTCTGGTCTGGGGGCTGGGTGCAGGTGGCACATGGCGTCCCATGCAGCCCAGTGGGCACCCGCTGTAGTGGGAGGTGAGTGAGCAGGCAGGGCTTGGTGGGACACTGTACCTGCGATGGTGCCACTTCCCTGCAACGACCTCGGGGTTGCCTTCAGAGGCTGCCAGCTGCAGTGCAGTCTTCTCCTTCCCAGCTCGCCTGAACCCCAGTGTCTTCTCCATCAGGACCTCGGGGCAGTGGCACACCTTGAACGTCCCACCTCTTCTGGGACTTCCCCGGTGCCTCCTCCCCATCTTCCCTGCTCCCTAGTTCAGCCTGGGACTGACAGTAGCGTGCACATTGCGTGCATATCACTGTGCTTCCAAAGTTGTCTAGCCCTGGGTTGGACTTGAGGGGCTGAGAAGGCGGTTGGGGGTAAAGTAGGCAGGATTTGGTCACTGGCTTAGGAGCCTGCACTGTAAGCAGCAGGCACGTATGGCCTGACCCCTGTGCAGTGGCGGGTAAAGCTTTTTGCAAGCTCCAAATGGTGATTTTGGGGGAGATGTGTGAGGGCTGTGGCCTGTGTGGGAAATGCTTTCTAGCTGTGTGTGTGTTGCAGCTGTGTGTGTTGAGAGCCCCTGGCTGCTTGTGGGGATTAACTTGGGTGCAGCTTTGCGGTGCCTTTTACCCTTCCTGCAGTTGTTCGTGAAGCCTTAATCAAGCACCGTGGGTGGAGGGAGGCACTCTGCGAGTCAGGGAAGACAGAAGGGTTTCAACTAGGCACTTCTCCTCTCCAGCAGCTGCTGGCAGAGCATCTACCTGGCCAGGCTGTGCCGGGCTGTGCCAGGCCCCACACCCTCCCTGGGGACCGGGCAGAGCAGGGAGTGCCGCTGGGACAGCGGCAAGGAGGGCACAGCAAGGCAGTGATGTTGGGGTCAGAACCGCTGGCGGGACAGAGCAAGCAGTGCCATCTGGGGCAGCGCCATCAGGGACAGAGCGGGCAGTGCCACGGGGACAAAGGCGGGCAGTGCCATGGCGACAGAGCAGGGCAGAGCGAGGGGACAGGGCAGGGCACAGCGATGGGGACAGAGCAGGGCAGTGCCACGGGGACAGAGCAGGGCAGTGCCATTGCCATTTGCTGCGCAGTAGGATCCACAGTCGGGGGCCAGCCCCCCCATCCCGCCTCCGGTCCCCACCCTGCGGGAGCCCACGCGTGGGACCCCGCCGGTGACCTCGGCGTGCGGGCGGGGCGGTGGCGGAGCTGCAGCTGGGGGGGCGGCGTTTCCCAGCGCCGGTGCGGGAGGGAGGGAAGCTCCGGCTGGATTGATGGGCTGGGAAGGGGGGCCGAGGGGGTAGGGGTGGGGGACAGGAGGGAAGGAAACGCTTCCTGGGTTGAGCCGAGCGAATCCTGCTCCGACCTGCAGCCGGGAGGGCGCTGCTGCCGCCGGGAGAGGCAGCGCTCGCCGACCCCCCGGGAGCCGCGTCCCTGTTCTATTGCAGCCGCAAAAAAAAAGGTGCCGGGTTTGCCTGGCTCCCCTTCCTCTGGGCGAGGAAACTTTGCCTCCCTTGCACAGCGCTGCCGGGTCGCCCCCGCCCCATCGCGCTCTGAATTACCGTTCCTCTCGTTACCGCCCGTATTTTCCTGTCGGGCTCGGCTCGCTCCTCGGGGTGTGTTGCGTGCGCCCGGCGCTAGCGAGAGCCGACATGTCTTACCAAGGCAAGAAGAGCATCCCCCACATAACGGTAAGCGGATCCCGGCCCGCAGCGAGCCGCTGCCCCCGCTCCTTTGTTAGCGGGGCGGGGAAGGGCGTGAGGCGGGAGCGCAGCGGCCGCGCAGTGCCCGCCGATGGCGGCGGGGAGCCCGCCGGGCTGCGGGGCCGCGGGCCGGGCTCCCCCGCGGCTGGGTGGGCGCGGGCGCCGGTGCCCTCCCCTCCTCCTGCTGCAGCTCCGGGCTGGGAGCGATCAGATTTCACTTATTTATTTATTTTAGATTTTAATTTTATTTTTATTTGTTAATTTACCCCCTTTCTTCGCCCTCCGCACAGCCGGGGCTCAGCGCTGCGTGCTCTCTCGGCAGCCTGGGACCGGCGGCGGCGGGTCGGGTAGGGGCGGGAGGGCCGGCGGGAGGCTTGCCCCGGCGCTGGCGGGGCCGGGGGCCGAGGGCCGGGGCCTGGGGGCGGCGGTGCCGCCCTCCCGAGGAGCAGGGCCCGCCGCGGCTCGGCCGCCGGGCGAGGCAGAACAAAAGAGGGAGGGGACGAGCCGCAGCACAACGTGCCCCCGCCGCCGCCGCCCCCCGGCAGCGGGCAGGGGCAGCGCAGCCCCCCGGGAGGGCCGGGGCAGCGGGGAGGTGGGAGGTGGGGAGGCGGCGAGGGGGGGAGCGTGGAAAATCAAAGGGCGTCGTGATGCCAGCACCAGCAGCTCTGCGCGCTATTGATGCATCAGGCGTGGTGGGGAGCAGAAGTCAAAGAGTTAATCATAACCGTCCTCTTCCCATCCGTGCCTGTCTCCCGCTAGATGCTTTTATGCCTGAGCAGGACTACAATAGAGCACGCTTTCCATGCCAGGAAGAAAGGATCTGGGTCCTTTGATATAGAACGTTGTTTCCCATAGTGACACCGGATCGACAGGGGCTGGGGATAAAGAACAGGCAGAGCTGGAGGAGAATGGGGTTTCAGGGGAAATCTGCCCCGGAGTTTGTTCCTGCAGAGATTTTCCTCAGCGCCAGTGTCGATCTCCAGGCTGGTGCCTGCTTTCCTCTTGGGGAGGCTGGATCGGTGGGTGATGGGGGCACTGCTGCTGTGGCACCTGGGACAGAGATGAGCAGGGAAGCAGGGTGAGCTCAGAGAGGCTCGGGTTTGTGGAGCTTTCCCAGCAAAGCTGGCACCACCGAGGTGCAGGGCAAGTTTCAGTAGCTGAAGAGAAGGCTGACTGGTGGGTGTGGCAGCTTCCTGAGAAAAACCGGTGGTTAAAGGCATTATTTGAGCCAGTGTTGCAAGGCGTGTAAGCACCTCGAGTTTTTCTCTATACTGAAAAGACATCCTTCAGTCAAAATATTTGGTCAGGAGGGGAACAACCTCTTGACTTTTGTGATACCGAAGTGCTGCATTTATACAGTTTTCCACTATCAACAGGCAGCAGTGCCTGGTGGCCAAGGCTGAGCCTGGGTGGCTCTTTGGGTGATGGTTCCTCTCCTCTCCGTCCTCAGTGTGACTTGCAGTTACTCAGGGTACCTGTGGCCCGGGAGGATGTGCATGGCTTGACCATCATTTGCTACTGGAGTGTACAGGTTGCCACCCATAGCTGGTTGGTTGCTCTCCAGTTTGGAGTAAAAGAAGAAACTGGAAGAATTGCAAGTGTTTGCCTGGGAATCAACAGTTCATTTTAATGTCTTCACTTTTCACAAATTTCCTTCTCTGTGCTGGTGAGAGGATTGCTGGGAAAAAGAAAGTCCAAACGTCAGCCTGCTCTTTTTGAAATGGGATGTGTTGAATCTTCTATAAATGAATATTCATTAACGCTACTGAGTTCTGTGACCAAATCAAAGGCATAAATTAACATTAGTGAAGTTGGCAGGCATCAGACTTGGACTGCCTTTTTTATTTTGATGTTTTACACTTCTGGCCCTTCTTCTCCTCCAGCAAAAGCAAATCAGACACTCTGTGTTATACCTTGTACGTACCGCCCATCCCACAAGAACCCACTGGATTTGTCTGCATGTATCTTCTGAAAGCCCTGTTCCAGTATGGTAAATTAGATACTTCATCCTGCCACTAAGGAAATACGTTGGAGCTTCAAGGCTTCTGGGCTCTGAGGAAATGTGATAGCTCTGTAAAGTTATGCAACAACAACAGGGATGGTGAAATCATATAAAAATGTCATTTGTTACTGTGTTTAACATTCTCCCCACACCACACTCCTGCTGCTTCGAGCTACGCCAGCTTCTGGATTCACTGGAATAGTGAGAAACTCATTTTTGACTGTCCTGTGTGCTGACACTGCTGTGGATTTTCATGTACCAAGCCTGTGTTCCTTGCATGGGGCCAGGAGCCATCCTGAGTGCACAAGGAGAACAGCACCCAGCATCTTGCCACAGCATACAGCCACAGGCACTATGTGCGGTCAGTACCTGTGCCAAAACTTCCCTCTGAGGTCAGCTCTCCAGACTATTACCAGTGCCTGACTGATACACCTTTCACCCCTTTCCCCTGAAGCAGCTTTATTCATGCCTTCTCTTCTTCCCCTGTGCTTGGAAGTATCTAGGACAGTAGATACATTGTGGTGCAGACAAGCCCCCTTTGGCACTGAGCATCTCCCTGCTCTCATTTACCAAATCTGCACCTGCTTTTTTTCATTTTGTTTCATCTGCCTTTTTTTTTTTTTTTAATTTCAGCCCCTGAAAATTCATGCTTCTTGCAATTTATGCTGTTTGTGACTCTGCTGCTGCCCTTTATGCATCCCACGCATCCTGCACCCAGGCTTGCTGTTGTTGCTGAGCACCAGCACTACTCCAGTGTAAGGTGCCATTCATTTGTGAGTCAGACTGGAGAAACTGGGCACCTTTCGCTGTAACTAACTACTGTGGGAAGGACCTCTGTATTTGAAGCTCAGACCAGTCTGTAGGTGATGTAAAATAGAGATGCACTGAACCAGAAAGTGTAAGCACTTTGGTCACGTCCTCTGCACTGTTTAAGTCCTTGAAGGGGATTGGGGGGGTGTCTCATCATTGTGGTTCAGGAGTATTAGCTGGGAATGGAACAGGTTGTGCATAATGTTAGGGTGGCCAAGAACGCAGCTACAGGAGCCAATTTCTCAGGCTATGTAGTACAGTCAGCCATCACATCCATTGCTGAGGTGTTTTTCTGCATGAGGTAGCAATCTTTTGTGCTTCGGTTGTGCAAGCATGCTGTCATGCTGACCAGATTTTGTAGGATACCCCCCCGCCCCCGCCCATTGCTGTTAACTTTGCTATTATACTCCTCTTGTGCAGCATATTACAGGGAATCAATGGGGATGATGACACTGAAAGATCTGTTATGAATTATTTTGGCTTGTATGTTTTGGTAGTGCTCGGCACTTTTCAAGCAAGGCTCAGCCGGGATGAACTCAAAATTACGGTATATACAGAGCACAATTTTAAAAAAGCATGTGGCGTGTAAAATGTCTGCTAGAGGACTTGTTTGCTCCAGTAGTGATTGCAGCCATTAAAACATAATCAGTGTGAGCTCAGTGAAGAGGAGGTGTGAAGACAACTCTACTGAGCAAAGGCAGAATAGCTAGTCATCAAAGCAAATGCAGGGACGGACATGGGAGAGGCAAGTGGTGCTCGAATTTCTTAGAAAAGGGAATAATATTAGTGGGAATTGTCCAAGGGTTGGCATATGAATGGGGGAAGGAGCTGCTGGTCCTGAGCTGGCAGACAGTAAGGCATGGGGAGACAGCTCAAAAATGTGGTGTTGCAGAGGAAGGATCTCGCTTTTGAGCTTAGCAAGAAAGAAGAACTGGCACAAGAGGAGAAAAAGAAGCAGATGCAGAAAAATGAAGAGAGACTGGGGAAATTCAGAGGAGTGGGCATGGAATAATTTTAGTTGTAGCCTTTTGAATTGATTGATGTGAAGAGAGCTGAGAAATAAGTAGGCTTCAGTTGAAGACAGCAAAATACTTTGAGATAGAAAAAAATGCATCTGTCTGGGCTTCTGCTGTGTGAGACACTGGTCTCAAGATAACTGTCAAGAGTCAAGACAGAAACTTTCTCTTTGGCCTGAGCAGAGTGATGGAGTAATGTGAGGTGTTCTGGTGTGAGAGCTGCCAGCTAATTCACTTTGGACACAAGGGGGGACATGTCCTATAGATGCGAGGCGTGCTGAGTACATAGAATGGGGAACTGATGTCCTTGTCTAGGTTTGAGTCTATTACATATCTCCCCTGGTTGTGCTTTTTTACCCACCCACCTTTGCTTAACAATATGAAGCCACATACAGATTAGTGTGTGATATGGCAGAAGTGTTTGAAAAGCTTCTGAGTGCTGGGCATGGGAACAATGACTCACATTGTTGTTTTGCTATTGGCACAAGATTTGGACTGATTTAGACAGCACTTTTTGTCCTGTTCTAAAACACCAAGGCCTGGGACTTCTGGATCCCCTCTTACGCTTGAATATTCCTTAATACTCAAAGTTGTATTTTTAAATCTGTAGCTGTTAAATAGACTTGGCCCATCTCTGTTTACTTGTCTGCCAGTGAACGTTAGGGAATTCATATGCATTCACTGGACTTGGATATGGCAGCTCTGGAGATGCTTTACCTGCTTCAGTAGCAGCTGCTGGGCTTCCCACCACCATTTCTATGATTCTGTGATAAGTCTTTTCCTTTACTTTCTCTACAGGAGAAAAAGTGGCCATAGTGTTTAAGACACTTCCAGCTGATGTGTCTTAAATTACATTCAGAGTAGGTCCTTCTGGGGACATTTGTAGGGAGATTGAAACTTTTGGCAGAGGGACAGAAAGAAGGGTTTGGGGCAGTGATTCCTTTAACTGCCACAGCAAGTTTGTCAGTCGGTGCCCACATTAGGGTTTTCAGCATCATAGCTGATGCCACTACAGGGAGCTGAGCTGTGTTTTGCTGGAAGCCAGATAGGTTTGGAAAGGGGACAGTGGCTGTCTAGGAAGATAACTGATGTGGTGAGGAGGTTGTTCTGCAAGTCTCAGTCTTACTTCTTACAAGTGCTGAGAGTGACCAGTGCCAATGAACTGCTTTCCTGACAAGAGGTCAGGGTCTGTTTTCTGCTTTGCTGCCATTTCTTTCGTAAGCAAGTTTATACATGTGGTAAAAGAGATAAGCTTCATTTTCCTTTGTGAGATCCAGGCTAGCCCACTGGCTTGTGAAGCACTTGGGCACCATGAGTGTTAGTTGGAACAGATGCCTTGCTGCTTTTGTAGGTGTGAGAAAAATGGAACAGAGATGAGCAGCAAAATAATTTGCAGGTTTCTGATCTTGCTACATGTGAAAATCATGATATTGTCCTTTGGGACAGAGATACTTTGAGATTACTTTTGCTTGTCACTTCATGCACTTGTCACAAGACAAAGTTTTGATGTGTCGTGCATGTTCTGATGAGGTTTAAGGCCTCAGCTCTTGCTTAGGTGAATGATAAATGCCACCAAATAATAAATGTCTCCACTGATTTCAGTAAAATCTACACTTTGTGTGAAATCTTCATAAGTAAAGCTGGTCACCCTTGCCCACCTTGTACATGGTTGGCTAAAGGAGCATGCAGTGCTCACAGCGGAGAGACTGGAAGTTTTCGTGGGCCAGTGCTGATACCATGGGAGGTGGAGAAGCAAGCCTTGCAACTTGCTATGACTGGCAGGGGAAGTAGATGGGTGCGGCAACATGACAGCAAAAAGTATCTAAGTGCAAACAATACACTTTGTATCCACCACTTTTAGTCAATCATGAATTGCTATTGCTAACAACATACTAAAGGACTTTTTCTACTGTTCTGCCTCTCTTGCATCCACCTCCAGTGTCCTGAAAAGGGGTTCCTTACCGTCTTAGTTGGATTTCAACCATGAGTGGTGCCAAGGCTGATGTGTCCCAGTAACCTGATGCAGGTTTCTGAGTAGAACTTACATAAAACTCATCTTCAATTCAGTGGCACGCAGCGGCCAGCTGTGCTGTAAATTGCTATTATTATTTCCCAAGTTTAACCTTTCCTATGAATGTCTTGCTGAGATTTTGAGATCAGCTCTAATTGATGTAACCTGTGTGTAACCCAAGAGATGGCTATAACAATACACAATGCAATAGGTGCAACTCTCCAGCCCATACTTAGGTGAAACCCCAGCTGATGCCAATGAATATTGTCATCAATAAGGTGTTTCTTGTGCTTCCCTTCTGGAAGCAAAGCAAATATGACATTTACAGGGAAGAAATCCCCACAGAGTAAGTAGCTGTAGGAGTAGCCCTTTTAGACTGCGTGGTTAAAGAGTGAAATTGCTAGATGAATATAAAGTCAAGTCTCCAAAGGGGAAACAAAAGAACATCAGATCTTTTAAATGAATAAAGATGAATGAATATATTGGCTACAGACCAAGATGCAGCATTACTGCAATCAACATAATCCTTTCTAAATGAATTGCCATATACTGGAGCATGTTTGTTACGAAAAGGACCTTAAAAGCAGGATTCTTCATTAGTGGCCTATTGGAAATTATGCCTCAAGGATACAGTGTTTTACAAGCAATCCCCTGTTCAGGGATCACCTTAGCTAAAAATTACTTCCTATGGAGAGTAACCTAGACGTGAAATTCAAAAGGAAGGATAGTACTGATTAAAAGCAGATCTTCTATAAGCAGACAGTACTTCATGAAATCCCATTTACAGCTCTTTGATCCTTATGAAAGGGTTTTAAGCAAGCATTCCTCTTGGGAAGGATGTCTTCTTTTGCTATTAAGTTTAAAAACGTTCCTTATTTGTAAGTACTTTGCTAAAAAGCAAGGTAATTTAACTGTATTGCATCACAACTGGGTCTGAATCTGACCAGCTCCGACAAAAAAATAGGCACACACACACAAAATCTCTTGTATGTTATGGGAAATAACTCTGCAAGAAGGAAAGCACAGAAGCACAGAGGAGCTCTGAGTGTCTCCCTCCATTGTTTGCCAGTGGGACTTTTGCCTTTGAGAAACTGGTCCCTTGCAGAAAGACTTCTTGTGATTTGGATAAACAAGGAGAACACAAACATCAGCCTATGTCTTTTGAATCTTTTTTCTAACTTTCAGTGACCTTTTTAAAGCCTTATCAACAAAGGGTTCTCTCACATGCTAAAGAAGTAAAGTTGTGTCTTGGCTGCAAGTGGGATATCACAGCCTAATGCCGCCTTATGTCTATTGCCTTTAACCTGATATCTTTTAAACCACGTACATTTAAAGGCAGAGAACTGGACATACAGGTCAATTTGGAATTTAAACTTTTCAAATGGCTATTTTGCATAAAATCCTTAGTCATCTTCAGGGCCATTGCCTAATCCGGATTTTAGAGAATATAGCCATTGTTGCTCTAGAGATGTAAGGACAATGGTATATTCTAGTAAGTCCTTAGAATTATGCAAAGGATGAAATCACTGCTGAGTGTTTTCTCCTCCTCTAGGCCTGGAAAATCTGGGGCTAAGAGTGTTGCGAAGACGTTTTCAGTTGGCGATGGCTGCAGTGCAGCAATCGAAGAAGTCTAAATGCAGGAGTGAAGCAGCACTTAGACCCATGTGCTGGGTGTTATATATGAAGTTAATTGTAGTTAAATTGTAAAGCAAACTGTAAATAGTTAAAAAGACATGGTTTAGTTGATTCAGAGATGAAGATGCAGTAGGTAGACATTCCATTTGTGGAAGAAAAGCAAGAATATAATAACATATATCAGAATTGCAGTCTGGACAGATGCTATTTGATGAAAACACAGCTCTTGAAATCTCTTTGTATGGTTCAAATACATAATGGCAGATTCATTCTTTCTTTCTTTTTTTTCAAACTCCATCTTGTACAATAGAAGTGTAGTTTTCTCCGAAGGGTGCCTGCAGGTGCATGGGTATCAATACTGAAGAGACGTGTGTGGTTTGCTATAACTTGTGCTGCATTGTATATTGACATGCTGCATGAATTTGAGATATTTATGTAGTAAATAAGATGACAGTTTCTGTTACTGTGTTTTTCAGTAGTTCCAGAAGCAGATCCAGAACTGCACGTGTCAAAAATGTATCTGAATTTTTTGTGTATTTTTAAATACCTCTAGCTCTGAATGAAAAAAAAAAGGCTAATTTTAAATTTCTTTGCAATTGTTCCTGCTCTAACATTTGAATCTAACATTTGGATCGTATTTACAAATAGCCCAGGGTTGAGTGATTTACTGACCAAAGAAATTTGACTTGTAATTG
Organism: Coracias cyanogaster; assembly: GCA_033124195.1. NCBI lineage: Eukaryota > Metazoa > Chordata > Aves > Coraciiformes > Coraciidae > Coracias > Coracias cyanogaster. The sequence goes on along the minus strand of JAVSBS010019574.1, from coordinate 62,960 downwards.
TGCAGAGCCCAGTGCAGAATCAGGGACTGCAGCAGGAGTCAGGCTCATCATCTGTCGGGTTGATGCAGATGCTGCTTGTCTCTACTGGCCTTGTACTATTGGGACTGTAGGAAAATATGGACATGCTTCACAAGAATCAAGCCAGGATGATTTTAAAAACTCAGCAAAACAGGCAATTTGGGCAGATTGTGCCAGTCACCAGCCTACAGATGTTTCACGTTGCTCTTACAGTGATTAAAACAATAGTTGTAAGGAAGGGAAAGCCAGTGCCTTGTGCCTGAGCAGCCAGCCCCTCCTCTTGCAGCAAGCGATGCTGAGTTTGTGGCATCTCCTTCTGCTGCCATGAAAATTGCTGTCATGTCGCAGACTAAGATCTGTGGCTTTGCTGCCAGATTAAGCAGGAGAAGCTAGACCATAATTAGTAAAAATTCACCAGGAAAGCAGTGTGCAAGTTTTGAAGGTGGACGACTGTGAATAATAGGAATGGCTGTATCATAGCAGCAGCAGTGAGCTGAGCCAGGCGGTGCCGGAGTGCTCGTAAAATGGAGCTGCAGGGAGACAGAAGATAAGCATCGCTGCTGCTGTGTCATAGCCCAGCACGAAACCCGGAAGCAGTGTTGCATCGATGCAGTCACATCATTGCAGCAGTGATGGGTGGGGTAGAAACACCTCGGCTCCCACACCCCGCAGTGAATGCTGAGCAGTGGTGTGGATTTGCAGTGGTGCTTCTGCAGCTCCCACGTCAGTGAGAGCAGTTTTTCCCCTTGAATCCTGGCACCTAATGCATAGCTCTGTTTATGCGTTCAATATAGTACTCCCTCTCTGTTTTGCTGTGTTGCTGCTGTCCGTCCAAGGCAGGCTGGAGGGAGGAGAGGGTCCTGACAGCTTCCCTTGCCTTGCACTGGGAAGAGCTAGGCTTGCAGCTTCTTGTGCCAGGCAATGGACTGAACACTTGGTATGGAGCCCTTAGGGCTCAGCAGACAGGGCACCAGTGACTGAGACATCTGTTAGCTGAATAGAAAAGTGGGAGCCACCCTATAAAGACTTATACTATTGTCACCCCCTGAGCTTAGTAATGAGTGTATTGTTATTTGCATTGTGAGAGCACCCAGAGGTCACCCGAGTGGCCAAGGGTACATCTGAGAGCTAGGCAAAGAAAGCGTCCTGCCTGGAGGGGGTTACAGCTGGGAAGGGGAAGTATGGGCCAGTGCTTTGTGATTAATTCATAAGCTTCAGGCCACTCTTCCTTCCACCCCCCTGCTTTCCCCTGACTGCTACAGCATGTGGCTGCCTCCAGCCTGGGACATTGTCCAGGTAGAAGAGGACTTTGATCCCTAGTTTTTCTGGAAATTTGACATTTGGTAAGAAAACTGCAAGCAGCCTGCCTGACATCAAGCTCCTGGTAAATAATAATTGACCCTTGACCATGCACAGCCAGGCTTTGTGTCCCAGGAGGCTAAACTACTTCACAGACCCGGTGTGTGCCCAGATTTCTGTCCAGGATTTCACTGCCACAAGTACCAGTGACCCAGAACAGTGCAGGAGCACACTGATGGCCATGGCAGCAGTGCAGGGTGGCAGCGTCCCTTTGCCTTCAGGTGAGGGCTCTGCGTGTCCCTGAAACTGGTGCTTAGGCTGTGGTGGGAAATGAACATACACATGCTGACCAAGGGCTTGTATGAAAGTTTATTTCTTGAAGTATACAGCAAATTGCTTGTCAGTGTTAACCAACACCTCCCTGCTAGTCAGTTACGTTTATGTAGTTTTTCCAGTGTGTTCATGGAAGTGCATCTATATGGTTAGGTCCACACAGGCATTACTGCTGCTTTGGCTAAGGGACAGACCACCCCTGGTCTGGAGCAGGGTGTAAGAGCCAGTGCCTGTGTGCTTGAGCACAGCAAGCTGCTGGGATGTCCATGAAGCACTGAAACCCCACCTGGGTTGCTTGTGCCCATCAGCACCATCTGTGTAACGGTACACTGCTTTACAGGTGCTCCTGGCTTGCAGCGATCTGTACTATGTCCTACAGACACGCTGACAGCTCAAGCTGACTAGGACAAGTTCCAACAAAACCCTTTTTTTCTTCTGAATTTTCTGATTTGCTGGAATGGAAATGCATGTCAGAGATGTTTCCACATCTATCAGCTCCTGATGAGTGCTGGGCAAGGTTCCATGGCACCCTCCCTGGTGGCTTGGCATACTACCTGGGGAGCAGTGGAGAGCATCAAGGTTTGCGGGGTTTTATGGTAGCTTCACAGAGTCACAGAATTGCTGTGGTTGGAAAAGACCTTTAAGATCATCAAGGTCGTCTTTGTCTCCCATGGCTTCCTATTCCTGGCCCGGGGGGCGACCCTAGCCACAGGCCGAGCTCAGGTGCAGAACTTGCTCCCTTTTGCAATAATTTTGAACAGCCTATGTTTTCTTCTGAGCAGGAAGGTATCAAGGATTAAAACATTGAAAGTCTCCATAAAGTGCAGTTTTCTTTCTTCATCAGAATTTCTTAGACCCTGTGAAATTCTGAAGGCGGCAAAACACTGTTGTTAAACATTCAGTAATCGTTTATGAACTGTGAGGCTTAATTTAATGGATGTCTAACATAACAGAGTGCTTTCTTGAAACTGCATTTCTGTCCTTTTCAGTTCCATATTACTAGAATATCTAGTTTTGCCACTTATATGTGTATATTTATCTATAAAAACATATAAAATCCCTATGTCTACAATTATTTTTCTGGGGTTGTACTTTTCCTTTATTTTAGTCTGCCTTATTTTACCTGCCTGTTACATTCTTCTTCTATTTACTGTGCATCTTCTACTGTTGTAAAAGAATTAAAATGTAGAACATCTTGATGAGCTTGCAGTTTTTTTGACTCATTAGCCATGACAGATGCAGCGCTCTGCTAACATTCCCTGCCTGTATCAATAAGCTCCTGCCTCTTGTAATTGGACAGTATTGATGTTTAGGAAGGCAATTGAATGAGCTTAAAAAGAGCTCACAAGATGGTGGTCTCTGCAGGTCAGCAGGCAGTGTAATAAATCATCATGGTGAGGAGATGCAACTGCCAGCACATGGCAAAATAACTTATAACCATTATGGCTGCTGGTTCACATGTCCTGCAACTACAAATGACATTAGAAAGACGAGAAAACGGGGAGCCTACTTGGCAAATTAAAAACTGAGGACTTGCAGTTATCTCCAGCCTTTAACAAGAGGGTACCAACATCTAAGGCAGATCTGAGGCACGTATTTCATTGTAGTTCTGTGCCGTGGTTCTCTCCAAAGGTCATCTTGCTGCTGCAGCACACAGAGAAAAGCCTCAAACCTTCTGTCACAAACTGTATTTAAAATGTCTTTCCCACCCTTCTTTCTCCCCTTAAAATGCGTGTTTGTCTCTTTTTGCTTTTTTTAGAATGATACGGAGGGCTATAGAGGCTTTGAACCTGCAAAATGTTAAAATAGTAGCTGAAAAGTAAATATGCTACATATGACTGAGAAGTCATATTGAAGAAGTGCTGTTGTAACATCCCTAGCTCTGACTTAGCACTTTTGTTTTTTTAGCAGGTCTGTATTCTTGTCCTGGTTTTATAGATGAAGAAACATATCAACTTGCTTAATTGCTTTCTGAACTGGAAACTTGGGATATACATGGTTTATATGCCTGAGTCATCCTGTAATTAAAACAGGAATTGAGTCTGGAGTGGGGAGTATAAAACAGGGACAAAATGGAGATTCTGAGTTATTGTTTAGTGAGTCAAGGAAATAATTTACAATAAATGGCTTTTTTATATATGAATGGGAAAAGAAGGTTCTGACTTCTTTAGAAGTTTTCAGCATTCACAATCATTTGCAGAATTCTTTCCAAAAGCATTGTGTACTTCTCATGGTTTAACCCCAGCCATCAACTAAGCACCACACGGCTGCTTGCTCGCTCCCCCAGTGGAATGGGGGCAGAGAATCGGAAGGGTAAAAGTGAGAAAACTCAAAGGTTGAGATAAAGACAGTTTAATCATTGAAATAAAATAAAGTAATTGTAATAGTAGATGGCAATGAAAAGGAAAATAGCGAAGAGAGAGAAATAAAATCCAAGAAAGACAAGTGATGCAAATCAAAACAGTTGCTTACCACCAACTGGCCGATGCCCAGCCAGTCCCCCAGCAGCAGCCCCACCGCTGACCTCGCTCCCCATTTTTATTGCTGAGCATGATGTCATATGGTCTGGAATATCCCTTTGGTCAGCTGGGGTCAGCTGTCCCAGCTGTGTCCCCTCCCAGATTCTTGTGCACCCCCTACCTACTCCATGGTGGGGAGGTGTGAGAAGCAGAAAAGGCCTTGAAGCTGTGTAAGCACTGCTCAGCAATAAGGAAAATGTCCCTGGATTTTCAACACTGTTTTCCAGTATAAGTCCAAAACATAATCCAGTTCTAGCTGCTATGAAGAAAATTATCTCAGCCAAAACCAGCACAGTACTGAAGTTACAGACTTTCCCTATTTCTGGCTAGGTGGTAGGATGCTGGTGTTTCCAGTATGACTTCTTCAATGAAGGAGTTCAAATATTGGTTCTCAGGAATATGCAGTGGTAAAATATGCTTTCTGTAAAATGTATTTTTTGAGAATGGAGTGTAAACATTTGAATAGATAAAAATGGGAACAGATGATTGTTGTGAGCAGTGCCCCAGCAGACTTAGTATTTGGACAGTTCTTCACAGGAAAAAATGTTTGCTTTCTGCCACTTCAGAAAATACAAAGAGGCAGTAGCTCTATCTGCTGTTCGTATGATATTTCAGGTAAACTGAACTTTGGAGGCTGCACTCCCATCCTCATTCATGGGGTGAGTTAGATATGATGTGGGAAGCCTCAGTACAGAGAGCCCTCAACTAATCAGCAGCCTTTGTCCTGCAGGAATCATAAATTAGACAACAATGCATTCTTCATGTCCACTAGAAACTAGATTTTCTGCTGATCGTCTGTAACACAGTATGGGAGGTGCAAGCTGTGTGCTATGTCCCTTGGCCGCTTTGGTAAATCAGCTGAGCTGACCCTGCTGAGCTGATGTTGCTTTAAAGGAGCTTCCTTGGGCAGGAATTCCTGCATTACAGAGCTCAGCAGCCTCACCTGGCCTTGTCCCTTCCCATTTCAAGCTTTGTTACTCTTCCAGGGGTGCTGAGAGTCCCACATGAGCTCAGCTTGGCCATTCCAGTGTTGGGCAGTTTATTCATGATTCTATTATTCCAGTGGCTTCTCTTCCCTTTTTGGCCTTTGTATAGTAAAGAGGTGGTAAAAAAGGGGATGCAGCAGGATTTTAAGTGTTTCCTTGTGCAATGAGTTCTGCTTTGAGGATAAAAGACTGAGATGACCATGGGGCCTTATGCCCCAGAAATCAGAAATAAACACTCAGTGAGATGACCATTTTCCTCTCCACTGTCTATGTAGTCCCCTGAACCTGTGGCATAGACCTTTGTATAGTGTAAGTGCTTTGATATTAATGTCTTTCTATATAATATAAGCTTGCTTATCATCAGTATGTCATTATGTTTATTTCAATAAACCACATTTATTCATTTTCTTTTTGTCCCCAGAGTGACCGACTACTCATTAAAGGTGGAAGAATTATCAATGATGACCACTCCTTCTATGCAGACATATACCTTGAAGATGGACTTATAAAGTTGGTTTTTTAAGTTTTGAATTTGTTTTGCATGCCTGTTCGTATAGACTGCTGTGATTTCTTGAGAGTGCTGACCTGAAGTCTTGCAGTCAGCATCTTGACTACCTCTAGATACGGGATCATAGTATAGGAGTGTTTAATTATGAAGTCTTCCATTTTATCTTTATTAAGATATGTAAGTAGAAAATTTCTTTACTGTAAGTTGAAGGTATTTTCTTTTCCAACAGTTCGATCCTACTTTCTTCCAAAATAGTCAGGGCAAGTAGATTCTATCCACATGAAAAGTAATGGTAAGGACAGTGGGTATTTTTTGAGTCTGTATGTGACAGAAGGCTCATTACATTTTTTTTTCCCCATATCTCATCAGGGAGAATGCAGCCGTTAAAGGATTGTACAGCACAAAAATATGCCCCATGTTACACAGTGCTAATGAGGACCTACTCCTTTTCAGTTTCTGTGTTGGTTAATGCTGAAGCATAGCACGTTCTGTTGGCCAGCATTGTTATGCATTGCTCATGTGTCCCTTTGCTTGCTTAGAAATGGTATATGATCTTGAATCTTCACACAGAAAGAATATCCTACTGATTTATCGGGGTATAAAATACAGGAACTGGGAAAGTATTCCTTAGGTCAAAATCATGACATACATGTTACTGATAGCCTGGGAAACAGTAACAGAAATGTCTATTCATGTAGCTCCTACCTTGACAGTGGAGATGGGAGTCTCTGGTTGTGCAAAGTTATGTAGTGTGTGCAAGGACTCTGATGTACACAAGGATCGAAGCCTTTTTCTTGACTGCTAAACGTTTTCACTAGCGACCTAAAAGTCTGGTCTCCAGAGGGTGCAACTTAATGCACAGAAACATAATTATGTTTATCTAGTAAATAATTCATTACCTACTTGTTTTCAGAGCTCCTTTTCCTGAGAAGCTGACATCGTATTAAAAATCTGATTCCCTATATATCTGTGGCTACTTACATTATTCATGATTCAGGTTGTAACAGAAAAAATTCTGAATACTCTTATCCATGGGCTGTGGAGTTTTCTTTTTAATACTTAACTCTGCCTTTCCAGTTGTAGTGCTACTTGCATTGCACAAGTGGCAAAGGAGCATATTAAGTGGAGAAGGCACAAAGTTTTGAATACATCTGTCTGTCTCCTTTTTAACAGGAACAATCAACCAAGTTGTGCTCTCTGATAGGTATTTTAGTTGAGTTGTTCTATGCTTTTGTTTGTTCGGATGCACATTTCCTAGTAACACCTATAAGCATCAGAACTAAGTGCATGAGATACTGAGTCTGAAACTGCAGTGAATTTTTGACCTTGATTCCAGAAATGCAGTGGTACTTGGTAGGCAGGTTAGCAATGTCAGCCTTTCAGATGCCCTTGTGAAGTGCATAGGCTCCCTTTGAAAACCATGCATGGGTCCATGACCCCAGAAAGTATTCTCAGCTGCTCAAGATAGCTAGGATTAATAATGAATAGACAGGCAAGATCTTAATGTTTAAAATGTCTTCATGTTTGCCCAAGAAGGGAGGTTTACTATTCAACACCCCAAGTCGTGGCCAGTTCCCTGGATTTAGATGACCCGAGGTTTTTCTTTGTAAGCTCTGCAAGAAGTCCTGCTCTGAAAAATCAGCTAATTTGTGGGGGCAGCCTGTTGTGAGGTAGGCTTGGGTCCTAAGAGGGGTCAGATGATAAATTCTGCCATCTAGGAAAGTGCTGTATTTTCTGGGGTTGGTCTCTTTTAGTTTCTCCAACTGGAGCTGCCATTGTGTCTAAATATTAAACATCGTTGTTAAATGTCACTCAAGACCCTTTGGAGCAGAACCTTGAACCTCAGGCCTCCATGTTTCAGTTGATGCCCTAACTCTCCAGCTGCAGATCCTGCTAATAATCTGGAATTCTTTCCACAGAGTGGAGGAGACACCAAACCACTCAGCCCAGAATAGGCAATAGTGTTCTGGTTTTGCTAGGACATAAAAAAATCTGGGTTAATTTTCTTATTCTTCAGTGGAAACTGTTTGGAAAATACAGGGTTGGGTTTCTCTTGCAGACTAATGAAATGAATAGAGTCTTTTAATGCTCATGTCCCTGCAGATTGTCCTGCAGAGAGGAATATAGATATAACCTTGAATGCGGTTGAAGATTAGCTATAGTTTGGAGGATGGTAGATGCTTTTTCCTACCTATCAATGCTCAAACTGGCTCCCTAGGTACAAGGGAGCAGTGGTGTATGTGGATTTTTCCTAGCTGAAACTTAAGCCCTGCACACTCAGATGGCAACTGAGAGACAGTTTTCAGATATTTAATAATTTAAATTGCCATTGGCACATAAGTAATGTATTTTGCCTGCATCTATACTGTCTCTGTTATCCACATGAGGAAATGAGCCCCGGTCTCAGTGCTAAGCAGTAGGTCACAGAGTCTGGTGGCTGCTGTCCTCTGCTCTGTGCCTGCCAAGGAGAAGGGTTGGGTCCCTCCCGACTGGAGGTGACTAACAGGATGCAGGATGGGTGGCTGGGAATGGGGTCTTCAGAGCTGGGCAAGCATTGAGCTAAGTTAGATGAATCCTTGGATGCCTAAGAGATCTGGGCTTGATAATGTCAGAAATAACTCCATGGAGTCCTGGGGGGAGTTTTTCAGCTTTCTCAGTCAAGCTTATGGAGTGTTGATGCCTGATGTTTCCATTTGCTTTTATCAGCTCATGTATGACAGAATTTACAGCTTGTTCAACTGAAGACTGCAGATAGCATCAGCTTTCCAGGAGTCTCAGTTTTCTAGTTGCTGGTGCATCAGAAAACCAGCTCAGTCGTTTAGGCAGTGTCTAGAATACAGTTATCTGCACTATTGTATTTTTTTACCCACAAGTAACTGAACCCCATTCTTATGAACATACACTTAGCATTAACAAGTGAGCAATTCAGGAATCCTGTCACATTATTTCTTACTCTGTGTTTTAGTCAGAATAAAAATAACCTTGAATGCCAGTGTAGATCAGCCTTCTCCCAGCCTTAATTTTGTTGCCAGGGCAGGAGAGGAGTCAGGCTCCTGACAGGTAGTAGCGCAGCATCATCCACAAAGGCCATTTGGTCCCATGTCACTTCAGCATGGATGACTTCAGTCATTGCCAGATAAGCTGTTACTCAACAGTATACTGAAAATAATGTTCCATGAGACATCAAAAAACTTCAGTACATATTTAGCACTCTTCAGTTTGTTAGGGTGTGTGTCTTCTTGAGTAGAGAACTGGTAGATACGGACTGTGGAAGAAAATAAAAATTAATTGCTTTTTCATTTTTGTGTAGGTTTTCTTTAATATTATTTTCAGAAGATATGGTAGTTCTTGGAGTGAAATTCCACCTTAGACATATTTAAAGAAGATTGGTCATAGTAAACTTTTCTTCCCCCGGTTCAATTTTTTAGCCACACTAACACTGTACAAAGGATTCAACTAATGACAATTAGCGCAACACCATCATTACACATGGGGCTACCTTACTTTGTCAAAGTGTTCAATCAGCTCATGGCTTGGAGTGCCTTATGTTATGCCTTTGCGAGTTAGATTTTGACAGCAAAGGAGCTTCTTACAACTTGTTTGCACAATTGGATGTGGTGGGCTGCTGCTGGCTTTTGCATACTTATCAGATCCCAGTTTGTCATGGTATCATTAGCACTCCTCTGCTGTAAACAGGTTATGACATGCTCCCAGTGCTATACTTGTTGATTAATATTAGACGCCAGACATGGAGTTGTATGGCTTCAAGCCGTCATATTATCAGGTCTTGTGAATAAGCCCTTTTGGATTTGTTCAGCACTGAGTGGCTGAGACCCCAGCTTGAGATGCTGGGGGGAGTTTACTAACCGAATGGCTGTGCTTCCCTCCAGCCAAAACCTGGAGCACGGGCGGAAGCCAAGCTGCTGGAGGTGACGTTTTTGCATAGCACATGAAATAAATTCTTGACCTCTTGGGGCCATTTATTAACTCTGGTGGTTTGGCCAAATTCCAATGTGAATAATTATCCCTGTTTTTTTCACTGGATTTAATTAATGGTTATATTCATTTTCTGTTCTAGCTTGTTGCGATTGGCTGTTAATCAAGTCGCTGTGTTTTGCTCCGTAGGTGGGAGTTGCATTTTAATATGAGAGAAACAGATTCAGCAGCTCAGATGTCTGGGGTATTTGTTTAGCTGTGGATAAATGTTATTTTATCCTAGACAAAAGGAAATTAAGACAAGGACTATGTGTCTGTAATACAAGATAAACCAAGTGAACTTAAAGTACCTCATCATTATCCCTAAGCCCAAATATATTATGGTGTAATGACTCAGAGACATGGCTTCCACACAGAGCATACCTTTTCCTGTTTAGCACCAAGCAAAGTAGACAATAAAAATGTGATGTGGCTTTAAAAGTTAAAGGTTAATTTACTCATAGTTATGTCCATGAACACTAAAAGTATTGTGATTGTAAGTATCTGGAGTTTGCTTGATATCAGCATGGGGGATGTCTTAATATTTTTAATAGTGAAAAAAATTACCCTGTTTTGAAGAACTGAAGGGGAAAATATGGCAACAGTTCATTAACATTTTTTATACACAGTTATGCAGAATGTTTCTCGAAGTTTTACCTTAGGTGGATGAAGAATATGTTACTGTTAGATTAGAGATGTTTCGGTCTGTTAAGTATGTATTTCTGTATCTTACCATATTTAGATATCTTTTGAAGATAAATTTGCATTTCTTGGTTACAAAGTAATTACAACTCCTTTCTGATGTGCTTTGTGCTTCTGCCATTTATTTACAATTCTGGCTTGCTGTCATATTTGATCTATGTTTTTCTATTTTCATTTGAGAACTTAATATACAAAACTGGAGCCCCCAAGAGAGTAGTAACTCTAGATATTTGTAATTGTTTAAAGACAGGATACTTATGTCTCACCCTGAAGCACATAAAAAAATAATCAGTTTTTAATGCTGGTGCATTATGGCTTCTTTGTTGGCCACTAATGCAATGCAAAGCAACCTGAGCACATGGCCCAGCTAGGCAGGCTTGTGGATGCTTTGTTCTGCCAGTGCTGTGCAAAGTGGCCAGACTTTCCCTTTGGGGTCCCAGTTCTTTCTGCATGTCTCCTAGGTTCCTCTCTCCTATGTGCCTCAAATAGCTTCTGTCCCCTGTGCTGCTTTGTTTAAGCAAAATAATAGTGGCTTTCCTTGCTGTCTAGGCAAATAGGAGAGAATCTGATTGTTCCTGGAGGAGTCAAGACCATAGAGGCTAATGGACGCATGGTTATTCCTGGGGGAATAGATGTCAACACTTACCTACAAAAGCCTTACCAAGGAATGACTGCTGTTGATGACTTCTATCAAGGCACAAAAGCAGCGTTAGCAGGGGGCACCACCATGATCAGTAAGTATGAGCAATACTAATTCTTCCTACCCCAGGCTGAAGCTCATGTACCATAGGTGGGGATTCCATACCGATTTTCTGAGATCTTCTGCAATGAGTCTTCATATTCATGGGCATTGTTTTAGAGGTTAATTCATCATTGTCATTCAGGGCTGGCCTAAAAATGAACCTGCCCTCAGAAAGAAGCAGAGGTATGGGGAATTGTCTCTTGGATTTCCCTCTGAAATGCAGAACAAGCACTGAGGAATACGATACCTACTCTTGGGATTTCTGAAAAACAGTGTATTTAGTGCTGTAAATATATAGAACAGAAAATCCATCAAAGATCTGTTGTTCCCACCTACTGACATTTCAAAGGATTTAGAAATAACAAGATGCTTATTTATGAACTTGAATTTTGCACTCGGAAAGTCCTTACCAGTGATATTCTGGAGGAACATCTTTCTTCGTGAAAGGGAGAAGTGTTTCCAGTTAAAAGAGCCTGCTTCTGTCTACCAGGTGACAGGACAAGATGTAGTTCTTTCCTACTAGCAGTGGCTTGGCCCTTGATTAGTCTTTGTGAGGCAGTTGTTCATGTGACATAAATTGTCTTAGCTTCCTTGTGCAATCCCAGTGGAGTATTATTCCCACTAAATTGGAATGTGGCTTTTTTTGCTGAGTGGTATTTTCAGTTATGCATGTTCAGCAGCACCTATTGGCTGAAAGGATCTCTAGCAATGAGCACAAAGTGCACTGCTCTTCATTACTTCTGTTAATAATTTTTTCAGTGTATGTCCTTCAGTTGAGGCTTCCTGTGCAGCACTAGGTTTGCAAATGCCACTGGTAAGCCCATCTTTCTTTGTGTCTTTATTTGCTTTTGACCCAGCCTGACAAAGAGAAGTATAAATGCATAAGTAGTCATGTCTTTTTTTTATGTCAGTAAACACTGTAGCATCATCAGATGCAGAAAGCCTTGAGACAGTGGAGGTGGGTAGCTGCAGTGTGTTCCATCTGCCATACAGTGTGGCTGAGTGTTTGTGCTCTACATCATCTCTGTTCATGACTTTGGCTGTGTTCCCAATTCTGGCTGCTGAGAAAGCATTTGACGTCTCCATTGATATATTGGTAAGGCAGAGTGGGCCAATTCAGTGCCTACAAGGCACTGGTTAATAATAATGCTGACTATGAAATACATAGAAACGGACACATCAGACAGTAGATACAGATAAGTCCAGGACTTCTGTTCTTTTGCAAAACGTTAAAGGGAAAAACAAGTTTTGCCTAAACTACGAGGCTTGGATCTCCCACTGTGTGTCTGTTGCTGCTGCGCACCAAGAAGATTTCCAGACTCGCTTTAGTATAGACTATCCACAATGTCTGCTATACCTGAGGCAGCAGGATCTGGCTAACATCCAAAAGTTACGGTCTCCACACAAATTGCCTCCAAGGCTGCTATTTTGGCTGAGATGCTGGAAGGCTACTTACAGGCACTGAGGAAATCTGATCAGTGTGCAGTCTGGGTAACAGACACTGAATCTCTTTTTCAGTTGACCACGTGTTTCCAGAACCTGGATCGAGTTTACTGACCTCCTTTGAGAAGTGGCATGAGGCAGCTGACACCAAATCCTGTTGTGATTACTCTCTCCATGTGGACATCACCAGCTGGTATGATGGGATTCGAGAAGAGCTGGAAATACTGGTGCAAGACAAAGGTTAGTGAGTGAAAATTACTAGTATTTTTTTGTTTCATTGAAATAGCCTATGGAGATGAAATTTTGAAGTATTTAATGCATCATCCAGAACAGAAATGCACAGGCACTGGTTATCACATCAAAGGTTCTGCACTACCTTGAACTTTTGTGTTCACTTGCTGCTGTATAAAATATACCTAAAACTTTGTCCATTAGTGCTACTCAGCAGCAAGGCTGATAGAGGGAGAAAGTTTACCCAAATATAAGCATGGAAAATTAAGATGTGTCAGTTGTCAGATACACATGTATCACTTTATGCTTGCGTGTACATGTGGAAATAGACTCAAACATTGCATACTTAGGTTTTATTTTAAGGTAATACTCAGAGATCAGCATTGAGGGTAATCAGCCCAGTCACCTTAGATCCTCCATTTCATGAATAGAGAGAATGAGACATTTAAAGGTAGTGGTTCCATTTTTAACTAGACTGGAATCTGTCCATTTAGTTGCCTCAAATTAGGCCCAAATATGAAGGGCACATGTCTGAAAAGCAGTCATCACAGATTATTGCTCATTTCTCAGCAATGGCTCAGGATAATTTACTTGTGAGACTAGATTTTTTAATAAAGCATGCCTATATTTTTTAAATAGTTTCAAGTTATTGGAAGAAAACCATACTAAATTTAAGCACCTATTATTGAAGAAATGTCCTCATTTTCTCAAGTACTTGATCTCCAGTGGCTTTCCCTGAAGTTACTAGCAGATGCTTTGTTTTGGGACTTACGAAAACCAGGTCACTTATTTGGGAATCTATTTAAGATACTTATGGTCTTGATTCTGTTCAATTAACAGGTCTGTTGTCATGTGAGGTGCTGTAGGTTACACTGTCTGGACTCCATCTACCACTCCAGAGTAGCACAGATAAAACCTCTCACAAATCCTTTTCCATACATGCCAACTTAGTGTGGCAGTTTCATATATGGAGAGTAACTTGGTGGCATGAGATACATATGAGTCATCAGTTGAATCTAGCCTTCAGAAAACAGTATTTTTGATCTAGTTCCTTAAAATTCTGTCTAACAGCATGGATTTTTTTGTCCAGAAACATATCTTTTTTTACAAAATATTTTTCATTTGATACTTTCCTTGAAAATGCATGAATGTTAATTAGGAAACATTTTCTGAAATGGTATTTATTTACCATGGGTGAATCAGAATGATCCTTGGGTTGGGAAGTCTAAGCAATATGTATATGCAGCATCCTTTGTAAGTGCTGTGGAGGCATCCACAAAACAGGCAGCAGTAGCTAACCAAAATGCAGATTTATTCTAATGAAAAATTACCCAGTACTCCAGCAGACCAAAATAAATAACAAGTTTGGCTGTCAGGTGAGAATATAATACTACACAACTAATTCCTAAGTTTTGTGAATATTCCTTTCTAAAAAGATGACCCAAAATGTGCTCGCACTCACTCACAAAAGGAAAAACCTCCCACTTAAGGGTAATGACAAAGGGTTCACTCTCCCAAAAGAGGTTGAGGGCTCACTCAAGGATATGTGTATACCCAGAAGAAGTATTCTGTCACCAAAGAGGGGGTGAGGCTCACTCAATCCCAGGATGTTGTCTTGGGTAGTGTCCTGATCCAAGGGGAGAGTCCCTGACTGCAGACCTGCTGCTCCAAGGAGGACCAACTCAAAATGGCCCCCAATGGCACGCTGTTTATAGCCTATTCTAAACTAGTCTGAGCTGTGGTCTATTCTAATTAGCTGGGGGCAAGAGCAGGACAAAGGCAAGGTAAGGGCCTGAAGCAAAGTAATCAGATTTTAATGGCCTTGAGGCCCTGATCTTTGTTGGGGAAGGGCGGGTGTATCTGCCGCAGTAAGGTGCAGTGCTAGTGATGACTTAGATTAATGAATGATGATGACTTAGTGATGACTTAGATTAAAAAAATTCTCTTTATATAGAAATGTACTATCAAAGTAGAAAAAGAAAGCAAAATCCTATTTTTGAGTGGGCAGTTGCTCCCTGAGATACTACAGAGGTGTAGTCGCGTAGGGAGTATTGTATTGCAGCATGCTAGCAGTATATGTGCTATATAACCAGATTTCAGGCAAGAAAACCCTTCAGTGAGCAAGATTGCATATAAATTAGAGAAATTGCAGCTGGTCTTACATAGGTCTTTATAATATAGGTGATTTTTACAAGGTGATGATATCTATCAACACTGATGGTGCCAATTTTGTGCTCTTTCCCTGCTATCAGCATTAACATGGATATGCTGCTGTGCATTAGTTGGCTGCACTCTCAGACAAGTATACTGTGTCTTGTTTCAAAGGTTAGATACTATTTTCCGGAGCTCCTGGATCACAGATGGCTCAGCACTCCTAAATCTGCCTGAGGGCTTACATTAAAAGCTTGGTGCAGACAGCAAGGTTAATAGTTTTCTTCAGCTTTCAAAATGTGAGTTTTCAATATAAAACTGACCCTCCTTTCAGGCTTCAGGGGGAGCAGGAATCTCTTCACTGGTTCCTGAGCTGGGATGTGCAAGTGGGGCCCTTGGTGGCCTCTTCGGTGGTGATAGCATTAGGAGGTCACCTTTGTTCTCATGAATGCTGCAGTATGTCTCAGGCAGTCAATGTGAATTAGTTATGTGTTAGGAGACGCAAGGTAAGGGTGAGTATGAAAGCACAAGCACAACAGGAAATATTTCTGCATGGCAAGAGCTTTCAAATTCACGGATAATATCTGCTGATAATTGGAAACATTTGAGGCCCCTGGTGCAAATAGACTTGATGTTAATGGAGTGACGCTGGCTTTCATCATCTGGGAATCCAGATTGAATTTGTTGTCAGCTGATTGTCTGGTGGGTGAGTTAACTGAGTAACAGGGCTCAGCTAATTGTGTTTCAGTACTGTGTGTGCCTAATACAAGCTTGGCATGAATAATAGGGGAGCTCACAGAGCTGCTGTTGAGGTGCCTTTTCATGAGGTATAATTGAACAATTAATCTGTTTTAGGTCAATACAGAGCTAACTTAAGGAGACACAGAAGCTTTATAAGGACCTGGAGATTTTGTAGAACCAAATGTTGATTATAAAGACTCAAGCTTGTAAAAATTTGGCAGCTAATTTGGGACTGGGCTTCTCCAGTATATACAAAGGAGCAACAGCCTGAAATGTGTTGACGGAGGCCTCTCTCATGGCTTTAATTACTGCACTTTGTCACTTTTTAAAAAAAAAACTGTAGTACTGTCTGAAATTTGGAGAGGGTCCTGTTGAGTACTCCTGGTGGGAGAGCAAACTGGACATTAAGAAGAATGTAGTGTGTAACATGCCACATACCCAATGGGTAGATTGAGACACCAGACTAAGGCATTAGCCAAAGTGTCTAATCATGGATACCTGTATATGTAAATTGGTATTATTTTATCTTAGCATCTTGTGAAGATAACTCTCTTCACAAGGCAGGTTGGTTCAAACCACGTCTTCTGCTATAGCTGTAAAGGCAGCCCGTGAGGTGTGTTTCCACTTCATGTGTACCTGATGTGGTAGCCAAGGGCATGGATGTGTAGTTAGATGGGACAGCTTTGCTTCTGCACTGTGGGAGCTGTCAGTCAGGGACAGGCGCAAGGTGACATGGCGGGATCCCTGCTGAGATCCTGTCTATTCTCGTTGACTTCAGGGAGAACATGAACCTGAGTGGGAGCAAAACTCATAGATGTGTTACCGAGGTCAGAAAAGGGCCTGAGAAGATACAAAGACAGTAAAAGAAAGAGAACTTATATTACATGGGTCAATGTATGTCTTCCAACCACAGTAACCAGAGAAAGCTGCCTTATCTCCTTTGAGTTTGTGATTAAATGAATTACCTTTGGTTAGATCCTAGTGGATAAGGGACAGTGATATGTAACCCACCGCTTTGCTTATAGAGAAATGTGTATGAGAGGATTCAGTCACATGCCATCACTGAAGCTGGTTGGCATGGCTGGGACCAGCCCTGACATGTCTCTCATGGCTTCATGTGTGCATGGTCTTCCATGCAGAAAGGTGGCTCCCAGGTGTGGCTGACATCTGAGACACTATGTGGCTTTGTGAAGAGAAACAGAGCTTTGCTCCAAGGCAGGTCGGGCAGATGTGATCAGTCAGAGGGGAGATGGTTCTGCAGGCGTGAGGCTTTAAGCGTTGGCTCCAGTGAAGGCATAGGCAGCTTTAATGTTTTAAAGCAGGGGCATAGCTAAGCACATTGAAACTGTGTAATGAGGAATAGGCTGAGGGATTACAGTTAGTAAAGCTCATGTGTGTTTTCTGGGAACTCAAGAAACAGGAAAACAGGAAGAAAGGATGGGCTCGCAGGCTGAAGGAGTTCAGTGGTCCAGGATGGATTTGTTGAGTGTGAAAGTCAGCAAGAAGAGGCTGGATCCCACGTCATATTTCTCCCTGAGCTGCCTGGACTTAGCAGGAAGACATAATACCAGGGATAATTTAAAGGTTTTATCCTGCATGTATCCTGGGGTATTTTATTTAGTCTTATAATTGTGAATAAACAAAGTCTCTGTGTGAGTGTGAGCCATACCCTCTGCCTTCTGGTCTAATAAAGGAGTTATATCTTCATCAGAGAGCCTTATTCGTTTGGTGTAGCCAACATGAAAAACGTGAACAGATCTCTTTCTTTTTCCTCTTGCCTCAGGAAGCACAGTTTTCATGACAGCTATTTTGAAATGCAGCATACGTGGCTTAGACAGCTTAGAATTTACTTTTCTTTTAAGCTAGAAAACTCTGAGATTAGTCCCTATACTAAACTGGGAATGTTGTCAGTAAACTAAACAGTAAGGCAAATTTATAAACTAATATAAATTCATATGTACAGAAAATATGAACAGAAGATGTTTGGAATTCCCATTCTATTGGAATACGAAGCTATGTAAATAATCAAATCTTTTAAATAAATAGTAAAACTTGTAGAGGTTTGAATACAGTTGGTTCTTGGCAACCGACACTCAACTCTAGCATTTCTTAGTGGTTTCTAAAACTCGGAGCTGTCATCTTTCATGGTTTTGTATGACTGCCAACATAAATCCTTCTGTCTTAAGAAGGTGGAAGGAGAGGTATGGTGGGCCGCCCTTGTGTTCGGGCTTTCCTTCCACTCCTTCCCAGCATCTGCCATCAGCTAAGCTGGGTGCTTTGGGCAGTAGGGTCAAGAAAAACCAAGTCTGTATGCAAATTCAGATACACAGTTCCTGCAGCTTCTCAGCACTTTGGGAAAACTGAACTAGAAGTTTATCTATTAAAAAGCACAGTTTCAGGTCAAGCAAAACTGTTTTCCTGATTGGCTGAAGAAAGATGAAAACCGGTGATTCACAGAACCTTACACTAGTTTTTTTAAACTTTGCAAACTTTAAATACTTGCTTTAGTCACCATCATTTGTCCGCTTGTCTGTGATTTGGCTACAATCAATCTTGTTTGCGATGGTGGCTGGGTTGGTGCAGGGCTGAACACAGGCAATCCACAGAGTCCAGCGAATTCCCCCAGAGAAGAAAGGATTCAGGCTTCTAGTCTTAGCATCTGTAATGCAGCTGGGGAGCCATGCTTTATTTCTGGAAATCACTAGTGAAAAGCCTAGTCCAGACATATTCTATGATTTCTTTTTCCCGAAGTTTTTGTTCAAATACAATTTAAGAATCCACTTACCTTTTAATTTTGTCTTGGAACAGGTGTGAACTCTTTTCAAGTCTACATGGCCTACAAAGATCTCTACCAAATGTCTGACAGCCAGGTATTGCTCTGAATGCTTTTCATTGCTGTGATCTGTCATCTCTTCTATGATCTCCCAGGACTTGAGGAGTTGCTAAGGTTGAATCGCAGAGAAATGTTCCCACTGACCTAAGTGGCACTGGGGGAAATGTCCTGCGGGGAAGTTCCCTCTGGAGGGTCAGTGTTCAAGCAGTGTTGAACATCTGCATATGTTCCTTCAAGAGTACGACATTCAGTTTCTACAAAGATTTTCTGGTGTCTCTCAACACTGCAACCACTCAACACTGCTCCGGATTTTGCCTTCACTTTATTTTAGTGTTACTTTTCAAGAACTCGAGGTCAGAGAGGGTAGAGAAGATGAAGCACTTGAGGCAGTGGCAGTTCTGTGGTTTCAAGAGTTTCTCGGTTGCTGCAGACAGCTAAATGGAGTTGCTCTTTGGGGGAGGTGGCCTTTTCTCATTAGGGCTGGAGATAACAATGAGCTTGTTTGTCCAGAGCTCATTACAGATTCCACACTCTTCAGTTTTCCCATTCATAAGTATCGGGTCATTGTAAATGGACAATGGCATCTGTTAGTAATAATAATAATGTTTGCTTATTCAGTTGAGAAAATGTTTTTTTTCTTACTTACTCCCAGAGCTATAGCTCTCAGTCTCTTAAATAACTGTTGTTTCACTTCCAATACATGTGGTTTTAATTGGAATTTTAGACATAATAATATATAAATATTCTCTGAGAGGCAGTGCCTGTAAAATTAAATTCCCTGTTGGAATTGCCAAGAGAAATACATCAAAATATTTAATGTGTGGCTAGACTAATGCCTGTCACCTTGTTTGTATACGGATGTTGCAGGCTGTGTATTCTGTCCCATTCCATGCTAGCTGAAGTGCCCTAGCACACAAGTGGACGCTGAAGAAACCATGTCTTCAGAATCTGATCTGTGTTTGAAAACTGTGCTCCCACATTACTGAAGTCTAGTTTAGACAGGGAACACAGTAGCTGAATAACTTTTGGAAAGGGAACTGAGTTTCTGTGGATCTGTGCTCAGAAATTCTCAGTAAAAGCAATAGGATGAACTGTTTCCCTTGGGTATAGATGAATTTTGACTCTTAGAAAGCAATAATAAGAAAAGATGCTCTAGAGAAAATATTGCAATTTCTAATTGCAGAATTAAAGATGTTTGTGAAAGCTTGACACTATCTGCTCTAAGAAGATGGTGCAGAATGCCTGTACTTTCAGAAAAGAGGTGTTCTGTCTGTACTAAAAGTATCTGTAATCCATGGGAATAATTCCATTTTACATTTGCTAAAACTACAGAAAAGAGACTACTGAATAAACTTGGGCCTGTGAGGAGGGGTGTGAAGAGGTAGCCCTGCAGTGCTAGGGGCTGCAGGAGGCACTATGTCCTAGGGAGATGCAACCCGACCCAGGACTTCTGACCCTGTCTTGGTGCAGAAGGGCAGAAGCTCATCCTGGGGCTGTCTGGTGTGTAAGGGGGTGGGTAAGTCAATGCCAAGCAGTGAAACTCAGGCTCTGTGTAGAAAGTGGAGAGTGGAAAAGGGAGATAATGTGCTATTCACCTAGATAATTATCAGCATAAAAGGTGCAAAACTGAGGTGAACAGAGAGGTCTGAGTGTTAAGTAATGTATTTTCCTTATTCAGTGGTGTTTCCTTCTTTGTACTACCTGCAGCTTTATGAAGCCTTTACCTTTCTAAAAAGTCTTGGGGCTGTGATCCTGGTCCATGCTGAAAATGGAGACTTGATAGCTCAGGTGAGTGACCCGTTATTTTTGCTTCACTTTGTGAGAAGATAGACACAACAAAGGAGAAGTGAAACCCTCTGATCACAGTATGGGTAGAAATACAGGAACTATCTGGTAAATGCCTTAATTGAGCCTGATGCCCTATACACTGCTGGTATAAAGCCTGAGATGAACGTATGGGGGGCCTTTTGCATGCTTTTGCAGAGCATCCTTGAGTTAGAGCAGCAATCCAGACAGCAGCGGAGGAGGACTGGATGAGGGGGCCACAGGGAAGCATGAAGATACCTTGTGAGTCCAACAGAGACAAGTGAAGCAGAACAACATAAAGCCTTGCTTAGAGATTTTGGGGAAAAAAATGGAGCTGGGAAGCTTTATGCTAATATCTCTTGGTGCAGCTATCAGCATAAGCAGCATAGTGAGTTTGGAGTGGGTGGTAAAGCTCTCAGACCTATTTATATTGAGAATATTCTTATAAGTCTCTGAAGTTTTAGAGTAAGAAACCGTGAACTTCTAAACATTTCAAAAATGTACATTAAAGTGTAAGTCATGCTCCTTGAACATGCCTCTCAGAACAAGGAAACTGGGCTCAAATTCAGTATGTTCCATTCCATTCTGAAATGTCTCAGATCCCCAGTGCACTCTCTGCCGGTCTTGTCCCCCACATAGACACTGTCCTCACACTAGAGTGTGCCGTTGCTCTGATCTGTATCACAGCACATCAGAAGAGGTATCCCAAGGACAGCAGTCAACACTAAACCTCCCACTGGTCTTTCAAAGACCAGGATTTCCCTATAAAACAGGATGGATGGGTTTGGGTGGGTGTTGTTAGGACTCTGTACATCTGTGGCAGATTAATCTTTTAAGGCTGTTACAGAGATGTCTCCCTCCTCTGATCCCTTGTACATGCATAGACCCCCTCTGAGGTTCCAAGTGAGCCATCTGATTTATCTGCTGAGCTCTTTATCTGCTGGCTTATATGCTAAGGACTAGGCTGCAGAACTGACAGGGAAATTACAAGAGCTAAAAACAAGTTACTTTTGAGATCTGGACTAGGAAACCACCTTGTCTCATGATTAAGGGAGAACCTTACATTTGAGTGGTTAGGGAGTGTGTAAGGGCTCTTGCCCACATGGGTTTATTTTGTTGTTTTCCCTCTGTGGGATTCTGTCCCTTATCTGCCTGGTGACCTGGTGAGAATTTACTCCCTTTGAGAGCCTTCTTTCTCTTTTCCCTCCAAGTTTGGCTAAAATAACCACTGGGCTCAAAAGTTAGTAGCGAGGAGTCAACAGGCTCGTACAGGGCAGTTGTGTCCTTCCCCCACTGAAACCAGGTGAAAACCCTCATTTGGATCAAGAGGGGGGGAAAAAAGCTGATTTCCCATGAAGTTTAGAATGATTTAAAACACCAAAATAGATGATTTCTTATTTTAATGCAACATAAAATATCCAATAGAATGAAAATGAATAATAATAAACATAATAAGTCAATATTACTGTAGGAATGGCAAAATGAAACAAATCAGATGGTGCCCGTGATGTTTTGATATGTTCCTCATTAAAATCAAGGCGCACTCATGGAATTGCATTTCTCACAGAAATCTACTTCAGTTACATTTTTCTTTGATCAGCCTTAATATGTAGCCATGGAATACAAACCTACAGGACAGATAAATTATTAGGAAAAGAGGAAGTAGTAAAGAAACGTGAATTTTATTATTCATCTACATATTTCTTCACTATTGCCATGTCTCATAAAATCAGTCCTTCCTTATGCTTTTATTCAGAAGGATTATTTGGATAGTGAAAAGAAAGCTGCCTGCAGGGAGGTTTTTCAAGACTATCCTGTGTGAAAATACAAATTTGATCTTATAAAACAAATATTCTAGCTTATTAGCACTATAAAATCCTCTTACAGTGGGTAATTTTATCATATGATCTGATTTTATGACTTCAAGATGCAAATGTATCCTACTTTGTATAGCCATTCTTTGCCATCTTGCTATTTTTTTATATGGTTGTAACTATTTTTTTGTTATATTTCAATTATCTGAAGCCTTTAACTGGCACTGTTCAGGGCCGTTGCATTAATGATTTAGAACAGCTGTTTTTAAGAAAACCTATGAAACATGATTTTCTAACAAAAATATTAATTACACAGCCAGATGAATACATTCCTATTAATGCCTCTTCAACCTTGTTTGATTGCAACAAAAGCAAAAGTATGTGTAAATATTAACTTGCCCAGGCTTTGCTGGAGTGTGTTGGTAGTGTGTGAGCTTTTCACCCTTGGGCACCTGGGATCAAATATTCATCAGATGACACAGTAAAGTATGTTCATTAACTTCATCCTAGTCCCTAGGGGACATTTGTCTGTATCATGGAACCATTACATTTGTTGAATTTGGCTCATTAGAGACCTGTGGGCAGTGCAGGCCAGGGTCAGAGGTGTGGTCCCACTTCTGCTTTGCTGGCAGACCTGGACCAACCTCAGGCCAGAAGTGGTTGACAACCATTTCTTGCTAAAAGAGGAATTTACTCCACTACCACTGCTTGACCTTAAATTAAAATATAGGCAAAGCCTTTTGTCTCTTTTTAAAAAATTACCTCAGTGCTGTGAAGCTGGATAGCACAGTTTTTTTCTGACAAAAAAATGGGCTTTTTGGTGTGGACACAGTGCCCTCATAACTAGAGGGCACTGTTTTGCTTGTGTGAAAACCTGATTTTAGTGATTCACTCTGTAGGAAAAAGGCGTTACAGAAAACTGGATGCCAAAGGCAAGACTTTATTTAGTGAAGTGTCAGCAATGTTAAGAGTTTAAGGCAGGTAACAGTGCTTTATGGATTGCAGTCAGAGAGGAACTTGAGCAAATAAGAATTGCAGGCTGGAAATAGCCATAATTACTATTTAGTATATTGATTGAAGATTTATGATGGTGCAGCCCAACGGCTCAAGGCACAAATAGGCACAAATATGCTCTATTCTACCGCAGGGACAAATCTTCCCCTGAAATCTGTGCTGGCTGTGTGGAGCAGATGTTGGGGTGGCATGGACCAGTTTAGAGCCAGTGTTTTCCGTCCTCCTCCCCCAGCAGCTGCATTTACACAGAGAAAAAAGGGGCAGTCGGACAATATAGGTGTTAATATGCCAGAGGACGCCTGGTGTAAGGGTCTCAATCTGGAGCAGTTGTCAGCATTTATCTTTTATGTTGCAGGAACAAAAACGTATCCTGGAGATGGGAATCACTGGACCTGAGGGACATGCCCTGAGCAGGCCTGAGGAGGTAAAAGACTTCATTTATTTTGTTGTTTGTGGTAACATTTTGTCAGGCATGTAGTATTGGAGCTTGGCTTCTGTATGTGCAGGGGATAGATGGGTGCGTGGGGGAAGGCAACGGTCTGCTTCTCCCATGGCTCTTCCAGTATTATTCAAAGCCTTGAAAAGTCCAGGTCCCCTTTAGCTTGTTTATTTGCCTGAAATACCCTTTTGCTGCTGCAGCAGGTGCATTCCCTCGGTCTGGGGATGAGTGTGTCCTTGTGCACTCAGGAGTCACAGCTCCTGCTGCCCCAGGGATGGACATGCATGTATTTTTTGAGTGTGACCCTTATGATTTGATTTGTGATGACAACAGAAAAGGGCTTATCAGGGTAAAAATCAGCAGTGCAGCTTCTGGGTTAGGCTTTGGAGTAACTGCATTCATTAAGGTGCTTTGGCTGAAAACCTCCTGTAAGATGCATGTATACATACATATCATGCATTTGCATACGCCCACATTTAAATCTATGTTTATGCCAGCAGATACATTTGTAGTAGAAATGCAGCCTGTAGAAATGCAAGTATGTGAGAATGGAAGGATGCTGTGAGGCAGCTCATTTTATGCAACCCTTGTAATAAAAACCAGGCTCTGACATAGATCATCTCAGGCATCTGGGAAGAGTTTCTTTAATGAGAAGGAAAAGGTGGAGATGTGCATATCTCTTAGTGTACACAGTTCAGACCATTAATGGAATGATGGAAGGTGGTAGTGGGAAGTGACTGCTCTCCTTGAAGACTAAAGAGACAAGGTCCTGGGGATTTGAGGCTAAACTTGAAGAGATTGTTGTGGTTTGTAGATCTTTATATAACCTCTCCCCAAGGCAAAATAAACCAGCTTAATTGGTCACATTCTTTTATTGTTTATGTACTTTTTCATTTTGCTGTTTAACTTCCACCTAAATTATTCTAAAAGATTTGAGTTCTTTCCTTTTAATGAGAACAAGGGCCTAAGGAAAATCTGCATTTGCAGTTTCCAGAAAGGAATTCTGAGTCTTCCTGACCACGCATCTGACCACCTTAGCCCCAGCACTGAGGTGCAAATGTCCTGCCTTCTTCCCTGGTCTTCTGCCTGTATTTGAGACTTTCAGAGCAAATGTTCTGATAGAAGCCCTAGGACAATGTAAAGTGACGCTCTGGTTTAAGAAGAAATATTTTACAAAACTGTGAAGAATTAAGCCATGTGGTTTTGGAAGGGCTAAGTTGCTCAAGTTTTCTAGAACAGCTCCTGGAGAGAAATTTTTGTACCATTGAGTCAGCGTCTTCAGTCACAACAGAGTTTTAGGTATTAAAATGTCAATACTGTGAGTCCATCCGGGAAGGAGATATAAAGCTGATGATTGGGAAGGGAGTCTCCAGAGGCACTGGGAAACACTAGTTGTCTGTCTGAAGGTGACTGTTTTGTTAGCTCACGTCCCACATGGCTCCCTGGAAGGAGATTGCCTTTACGCTTGCTGACAGAGGGGACTTACTGGGCGATGCTTCAAAGGCTTTTATGGATTATGGGCTAAATTCAGTCCATAGTGCTGAAGTTGCTGTTTGAGAATACTTCACATTCGCTGGCCTCTTATCCTTATATAAATATTGCGTAGGGTAAGCTGCCAGGGAGAGCTCAGAGGTTGTCTCTGAGCTGGGGAGACGTTTCCTTATTTTGTTCTCTTTCCAACTGCAGGGTAGAAGTCTGAAGCAGAAGGGTGGGAGGGAGGTAAGGAGGAGCCCCAGCAGCTGCTTGGACATGACCTTTCTTGGGGTGCAGGGAGCTGTATTTGTGCCAGGGCAGCGGTACCCCATTAGCAAGTGCAGCCTGGCTGTGGTTACTCCTAACACGGTGTATCTGAGGTTGGGTTAGCTCCTGTTTTCCCAGCACTGCATTTCTCTCTATGGAAAAAGCAGAATCAACCCCAAAGAGTTGTTGCTAAACAGTGAGAAATATGGCTTAGTACTCTAATTTTTTTTTTTTTTCATTTTGCTTTTACAGTTAACTTTTTCTTCCTTTGTTTTCCTAAGCTTGAAGCAGAAGCAGTTTTCCGTGCCATCACCATTGCCAGTCGAATAAACTGCCCAGTGTACATCACCAAGGTGATGAGCAAGAGTGCAGCTGATATCATTGCACTGGCCAGAAAGAAAGGTAAGTGACTTCCTTTTCTGCCCCAAACTCCTTTTTTTTTTTTTTAATTGAGTAGAAGGTCAGTGGAAAAACTGTACATTTTGACCCAAATCACAGCATACAGGGAGGGTTTACCAAAGAATGGAAACATCATCACAGACCCTAAATATTTATGACTGAGAAAGATGAAAGGAAATCTTTCTACATTTTTTCAGTTGAGAAAAGTCCACAAAGTGTCCCCTTGAAGATTATGTTGTAGCTTCTTTATCCTGTCTTCCCTCTGACTTTTCCCTTAGACTGCTGCATCTCTGTTCATGGGAGGGAGATATTTTATTTCTAACAGGGTCTAGCACATCCTCTATGTGTTTCGGGGGGTATTTCAGGGTATTGCTCTCTGAGGAGTGGCTTGGGTAATGAACCTGCTGTAAGAGATGCCCGGTGCTCACACCTGGCCTTGCTGCTGGGGGCTGACCCTGTCAGATGTGCACTGGGGACATCTGCAGGTCAGCATTGCTTGCTGGGGCCATGGAGGGCTCTAGGTTACAAAGCACCCAAAAGGGACGTGTCAGCCTGGGGGCAGCTGCTTTCGAAGCTGCATTTGTGAGTCAGGACTGTTCTGCTGGTTGGTGCTACCACCTGTGTGAGCAACATGGAAAAGCCAAAGAGCAAAATATAATCTTGATGTTCGTATTCTTGGAGTGTGGTGCTGGGGACTATATGCTGCTATCTGCGGGTGCTGTGCCCAACCTGGGAGTAGTAAAGAGCCCATCCTCCACCTAAATGCGCAGCGAAGTGGAGCAACGTAGAGAACATGGCTGTGATTAAAACAGTACAAATTAAAACCAGATCTGAACTGTCTCCTTCTGGATTAGAAAGGGAGCTTTGTAAATACACTGATCAAAAGCATGTGTAGCTCAGAGAGCCTCCTGATTAATTTTTTATCATAGGGACAAAGCAAGGGCTGCTTAATTTTCTGGGAGCTACGCTAGCCATGTAGCAAAGTGTAAATTATACATGGCTGCATGAAGCAAGCAGTATAATGTGCTGAAGAGAGAGTGGATTGTAATCAGTTCTTGTATATCTTTGCTTTCCCCTAGGTCCCCTTGTTTTTGGAGAGCCGATCACTGCCAGCCTGGGGACAGATGGGACACATTACTGGAGCAAAAACTGGGCCAAGGCTGCAGCTTTTGTGACCTCACCACCTCTGAGCCCTGATCCTACCACTCCAGATCACTTAAATTCACTCTTAGCATGGTAAGACCTTCATTTTTTTCCAGGCTGATGGTCAGGCAGGTGTAAAAGCCATATGGGATGAAACATCTAGGGATCAGCTTAGTTTCCGTTAGACCAGTCATACACATGAGACATTAGAGAAGGGACATAGAAAACCAGGGATAGTTTTATCCCTGTGTTTAGGCTGTCAGTCAGGTGAACAGGCCTGGACTCTCCAGCTCCTGGTTAGCATGATAAAGATGCAACTGCTGGCTATTCAGGAATTAGTTCCTTTTCTTTCTGCTTTTCAAATGATTCCTAGTTGTACAGGTAGATAGTCTTTAGCTCAGGACTTCAAACTGACTTTCTCCCTAGTTCTCCGTTTTCTCCAGCAAAATTGTTAATACATTATTGGATGGCATCCTCACCATCCAGCATGAGCAATGGCCTGGTGGATAGACTGCCATCTGTGAGAACAGACTCAGTTTTAAGCCCTGGTTATATCTGGCAAGCACAACTCCTCAAGTCAAAGTTGTCCCTGAGTGCAGAGGTACTTAGAATTGAGAAAACTTTGTGATGCAGCTTTTGCCAAAGCTGGTGTGGGGCTGTAAGCTATGAGCACTCTTGAGAATTAGGCTGTCCTAAACTAAATTGTAAGCGTTTGTAGCAGAGTTCCGTTGTTTTAGCTCCTGTGTATTGAAAACTTCTGACTGGGTAGTTTGCCTTCATCTGGGATGGACCAAAATCATACAAGTTTACTTGTGTTTAGTTCTTGCAGCCTTGTTTTTGCTTTTAGCTTGCCTTGTGTTTTTATTGGTTTCAGGGTCCTCAAGCTGCAAGACAGCAAAGATAAGTGATATATATGGAGAAGTTGTCAGGCAGGTGAAAGAGGCCAGAGTGGATTACAAAGGAGATTGTCAGTTGGAGACAGGCTGGTGACTGGAGGCCATCACTTGACAGGATAGGGGTAAGGGCTGACTGTCTTCAGGTTGGCAGGGGGAGAGTTATCACTAGAGAGAAGAAAGGAATGTGGACAACAGAGGGAGAAATGTCTTTCTCATATAGAAAAGAAGACATGAGCAATGCCTTGCCAACAACCCAGACAGTAATCCCATCCCTGAAAGTATTTCCTGCCTGTAGCCAACTGTGGATCTTCTTCAGTTTAAGCAAAAGGCCATCTGCTTTGAAATGATACAGAAACTCACAGCTGAGGTCCCACCAGGACAGATTGCTAGTGCTGGAGTGAGGAACTCAACTTACCATTCAGAACCTTATTTAATACTATGTGGTGGCACTCATCTCATCTGCTGCCTCTGCTTTCTAGGGTTTTCAGTCCTCTAAACAGAGCAGTAGAATTTGAACCCTAAAAGTGACCCAGTGGTCTTCAGGAAACATTTTCTGCTGAGATAAGTTTTCCACGTGACTAGCTAGCAGGCTGTATGGCAGGCAGTGCCAGTGCGGCTGGTAATGTAAGGCCCCTGCATGTGTACTTCGGGCTTGGGTAGAGCTACCCTTCAGGTGGATAGGCAGATACTGCCATTCAGCAAGACCTAGACAGGCTGGAGAGTTGGGTGGGGAGAAATTTAATGAAATACAGCAAGGGCAAGTGTAGAGTCTTGCATCTGGGCAAGAACAACCCCATGTACCAGTATAAGTTGGGGACTGACCTGTTAGAGCAGCATAGGGGAAAGGGACCTGGGGCTCCTGGTAGACAGCAGGATGACCCTGAGCCAGCAATGTGTCCTTGTGGCCAAGAAGGCCAGTGGCATCCTGGGCAGTATTAGAAGGGGTGTGGTTAGTGGGTGGAGAGAGGTCCTCCTCCTTTACCCTGCCCTGGTGAGACCACATCTGGAATATTGTGTCCAGTTCTGTGCCCCTCAGTTCAAGAAGGACATGGAACTGCTTGAGAAAGTCCAGCGCAGAGCCACCAAGATGATTAAGGGAGTGGAACATCTCCCTTATGAGGAAGGGCTGAGGGGGCTGGGTCTCTTTAGCTTGGAGAAGAGGAGACTGAGGGGTGACCTCATTAATGTTTATAAATATGTCAAGGGTGAGTGTCAGGAGGATGAAGCCAGGCTTTTCTCAGTGACATCCAATGACAGGACAAGGGGCAACAGGTGCAAGCTGGAACATAGGAGTTTCCGCATAAATATGAGAAAAAACTTCTTCACGGTGAGGGTGACAGAGCACTGGAACAGGCTGCCCAGGGAGGTTGTGAAGTCTCCTTCTCTGGAGATGTTTAAAACCCACCAGGACGTGTTCCTGTGTGACCTGATCCAGGTGATCCTGCTCCGGCAGGGTGATTGGACTAGATGATCTTTTGAGGTCCCTTCCAATTCCTAACATTCTGTGATGCTGTGATTCTGTGATATGTGCTGTGAACAGTAAGTATATCGGGTAGGCATAGTTCTTGAGAATACTTTACTCTGTAAGACAAATAAACACACACTTTCGTGGTTTGTTTTACACCACTGCAAGAGGTGGTTATGAACTGGAAAAGGCTAGCAACACCTGAATACATATTTTTTTCCTGGTTAAGGAGATGATTTAATGAAAATAATACACAGCACAGATGCAAGAAGCATCTGCACTTGGATTAAGAACTTCAGCAACCTGATCTCTGCACTGATGGAACCAGTTAATATCAGCAAACCTCTAAAGTAATCCAAGGTATCTTAGTAACCATGTAATTACTTACACACATTTAAAATACCACAGTGATGAGAGCTGTGGTGGGTTAAATGGTTGAGATGACCTTTGTTATGGACCCTTCACACACTGACATCTGAAAAATATTGCCCTAATTTTCAGGCATGCTGAGATACCACACTATAAACTGAAAACCACAAGAACAGCCAATTCTCAGCAGCTCTGAAAAACATCCCCAGGTGAGACAGCTTTGGAATCTGCATAGCATTAAGAATGCCATGTCAGAGTACACATCATTTGAATGTGGATTGTGTTTAGAACCCCTGCTATTTTTTTGCCCTGCTACTGATTTAAATCCCAAAAAGCTGGACACCAGACATTCTATCACAAGGCTAACAATCAAGGGCTGCTAAACTGTGATTATCCTATCAGCACAGAAAAAGTTTGCTGTCATTCAGGCGAACACCATTTTTTCCTGTTTGAGCTCTAAGAGACTGGCAGTTTACAACAGGTGATAGACTTCAGCCACCTGTAAAGAAAATGTTATGCCTGGTTATTTGTCAGAGAGAACTAGTGACTGTAAGAAAAAGGTAACTGGGAATTTTAATGAGTGAATGACTGAACAGACGGCATGAATGGAAAAAGACACAGATTATCAGCAGAAGTATGGAGTTACTCCATGATGTAGGTAGGGAGGCATCTCAGTGAAGGAAATTTAGCATACACTGCAGGACGTTGATCAAATCCTCTAAAGAATGCCCATGAGTGTTAACAAAATTAAGTAAAAATGCTGCCCATGAATCTTATTGTTTTGTCTGAGTCCATATATCCCTTGTGCTTTCTAATTAAGGGCAAATAGGCTCACAATGTTTTTACAAATTGTTTTATGTACTTAACTTTTCCCTGGAGAGGTAAATTATGCCCACTAGATTAAAGTTCAGGGAAAGGATGTGATTAAATGCTTGAGGCACTATAAAGTGTCACTACTGGTGCTAATGCCAAGGAAAGATAGATCATAAGTATATACTCTAAATGAAGGAATAATGTGCGGTTTGAATGCAGCAAATACACCAGCAGGGACAAAGGAAAAAGTCAGTGCTGGAGTCTGCTCAGACTCAGGAATTTGAAAACGTGAGTTGAGATTAAAAATCCGCAGTAACTGCGTAATTAAAAAATAAACACTTTGAGGTCATCTTGAATTTTCTGATTGACCCTGAGTTATCATTCTAATTGCAGTCACTTCTAACAAATGGAAGTGTGAAATCCTGAAGAGCTTGCATTCATATGACACAGCTTTAGGTACCTGGACACATATGTTAGAAACCTACTTCAGCAGCACTTCCTCTGTAGCTGGTGGAGTAGCTAAGCAGGAATTTGATCAACCAAGAAAAGCTGAGTAGAATGATCCTGACTGAGACTGTACACATCATTTACAAAATTCATAAAAGTAATGACACTATTATACTGCATACCCAAGAACTATAGAGACATGGACATTAACACCTTTCATGCCTGATTGAGAGCAGCCATCTGAACCTCCTGGGAAATACCCTGACTGGTCTACTCAATGGCATTCTGGCTTAGACTTTCTAGTTCTCTCTGTTGAACATTCCACTTTGCATAAATGAAGCATTTATGGGTGTGTTAGTACTCAGAGGGGTCATGAGTGTCCTCAGATCAAGAAGACCTTTGGTTTGTTTTACAAACCTTACAGCACATTTCAGCTCTACGGTTATAAAAACTTAAAAGGTTCAATTTTTAATTGTATAAATGATGAGGTGCAACTCCTTCTCAATTTCATGAGTGGTAGGTATTTAATTTTTTTGATCTGTCTTGAAAAGACAAAATGTATAGAAAATGTACTCTTTTCATATATGTTTGAGTCCACAAATATTTGAGGACATATACCATTGTTGTTTTTCCTTTGAAGTATAAACAAGCAAGCCTTCAGTAGGACAATTTTATAAGTCTTTGGTTTAAAACAAAGCCCTTCACACTGAAGTGGTAAGGTGTAAGGGATGTACAAGCTATATGCACAAACATAAGTATGACAGGGACTCTCAGAAACTTTCAACGTTATTCAGTCCTGCTACTCCAAAGCAAATATTGAGACCGTGAAATAGAGGATTTGAGAAAACAGTGAATGAATCCACTGCACTATTTGCAGCATCAGGTTTGAAAGCTGCTCACCTTCAGACCTCTAAGCTCTGTATCTATTGTGTCAGACAGGAATACAATAGACTATGCAGTAAAGGGAGTGGACATACAGACACACTATGTGCTTCTCACTTATGAGGCCTGCTGACTACACTCTTCCCATCTGAACATAATAGTACAGAAAATATTTAAGGGGAGGTAAGTAATTCTTTGTGCATTTTTTTTTTCCCATTCCACATAGCCCAGAATACTCTGAACCAGCTCCAGGAAAACAGGAGCTTGCCAAAACATTAGTTCAAGCAGGTGGTTCCAATTCACAGGACCTTTACCTTCTCTATGCTTCAGAGGTTCTTGGAACAACAAAAAACCTCGCATGCCTATGTTGGCAAGCATAAGATCTGAAAGGCAGATGTTATTCTCACATCCACCCATCAGAATCCTTTTGCCAGATTAGCTAGCATCAGAACTATTACTTAGCTTTCAAACTGGCCACATGGGAGGGCTGCTATACTGGGCAGCTACAAGCCATGTGCTGCCACTTATCTTTGCGCCGCTTACAGGGAAAGAAAGGGGGGGAAAAAAAAAAAAAGGGAGTCTGAAGAACAGTGATTTCTTACCTGATAATTTGTTTCTCCACATGCCTTAATATGCAAACCCAAACACTAGCTAAAACTCCTCCTGTCAGCAGATGGCCACAGAGAAAACAGAAAGCCCCTGGGGTGTCAGATTTGAAATGCAGAGGGATGATCTGTCTGGCTAAGTTCAGATTCAAATTTCTAGAACAATAAAGGGGAAAATACCATTTCAGAATGTGCAGTAGAAAATTTTCAGAAAGAAATTCTTCAGAGAAAGAAAGCGGCAGTTAATCACTTTACAAGATACCACAATTTTACAGTTAATTACTAATGCCAAAAGCAGTATTAGGTTAAGTGGTTATTTAGCTAAACAGTGGACAATTGATAAATGTTTTTCTTCTGCTTTCTGTCTCTTTGCAAATATTTTGATTACAAGGTTGGTCTGTGCTCCTCCTGATGTTTTACCACCCTAATACAGGGCTAAGAGTAGAGGATTGTTATCCCCTGATGATTTCTTGTTCAGATGGGTGTGCATGACTTGCCCAGCCCACCCAAGCAGGATTGGTAACCAGACAGCTGACTACCTTGTAATACGATTAAAGCTTATCAAAGTCGCATTGCAGTGAAAGATGACTGGACATCTATGAAAGGATCAAGCCTGATCAAAGCAGTATCTCCTCTCATTGATTTGAAGGAGATAAGTAAATGCTGGAAGAGGAAAATCAAGGGCAACATTTGTAACAGAAACAGCTTTAGAAAGTAAAATGTGGCTTGGCCACTTCACACTCACATGTAGCATGTCCATGCTTCTGCCCTAAAAACCCATGTTAAGCAGCTACTCCCCAGTCAGGAATCTTTAGGAACCTCTCAACAATTGTCTCAAACAGCTGGCACACTCAGTGAGAAGCTACAGAGAGCCAGGAGTAAGAAATACTGACAACACAAGCCTACTTTACATCTATCCCTATACAGAATTTAGATTATGTAGGACTATAGAAAAGTTCCTCTGTCTTTTGAAGACACAGTATCTTGAAGAAACATAACAGAACTCATGCTTTTGTTGTTCTTAAAATGTAACCAGAAGTGGTGCCAATACTCTCTTTTATCATAAGGTCTGGTGTCCATACCTCAGTTGCAAGGTTCAGGTTCCATGTCCTCCCAGATAAAGGCTTAGCTCACATCCCCACCTGACAAAAAAAGGTCCTAATAATCAGCCACATAACTAAGATGGGTGGATTTTCTGTCCCTCTGTACAGTAAAGGCATGGAGAACATTGATAGATCATGACATTGTAATTGAGGGGCTAATCAGGAGGAAACTGGCATTTTTAGGCTCTGGCCCTTGCTTGCAGCAGAACTCTAATATTAAATAAGTGAAAGGTAGTCAATGTCCATTGAATTTTTAAGGTTGAGAGGAGTGTTACACTCCTCATTTCTGGAGGTTGAGCTCTGAACATTTGGTGCTGTGTCTGGTGTGCATGCATGCGTGTATGTGTATTTGGCGTGGAAGCCCTACTGCCTCCTCCTCAGCTGTGTTTCAGGGGAAAGCAACCATTGCATTTTTGTGAGGCCCAATCCATTAGGCATGCTCCAAAAATACCTAACAGACTGAGTCCTTCATGCGTTTGTAGATGGAGCATAGCCTGCTTTCTCAACCTCCCCGTTACTTTAGACAAAAGAAAGGTATTGAGTTCTTTAATTTGGCTGTAAGCATCTCAAGAACTTCACAGTCCTACAGGAAGGCATCTAATCAAGCCAGGCAGCAGATGAACAGCTGGCTTTTGGATCATCAGCCTGGGCTCAGGCAATGCAATTCCACTTAAGTCCTGCTGTAAATGCTTTAACTCTTTTATTGGCTTCAGCCCCTTGATGGTATCTATGGCAGCTGAGACTTCAAGCTGATATTGATGTGAAAAGGTGAAAAGGTTGGAGGATGTTCAAGTGGCTGGCTTAAATATTTCACCAGGAAAAGTGCATTCTCTCTCGGCACAAAAGCATAAGGTTGAGTCGCTTCTCTCCCAGTCCCAAAACTTAAAGAATCTCTAAAGCCTGCCAAGCTTCTCATAAAATATTGAAAAGAATAAAAAGATGACCTGACTTTCTGTCACATAAAAAAGTCCTCTGAAGACAGAGGAATTCTTTTCATTTTCAGAGGAAAATAAGATGGAAGAATAAGAGAAATTCTGGAGCTAACTGTGAGAATGTTCCTCTGAGGGAACATAAATAAAGAAAAGAAGTATGAGGGGAATCTCTGTAACCAGGGATGGGTCTTCTCCCACCCTTCTATTGAAATGAAGGTTAAGCTCAATAGTGAATAACCCCTGCAAGATGTGTCCAATGTATTTTTCTTCCGTGTTGCCTTCTGAGAAAAGTATGCTTGTTACTTTGCCTGGACTTCTTCCTGATGTTCACATACTCGCTTGTTTTTGCGGTTACTGTTCAATATATTACACTAGTTTTCCTTTACCCTTCTTCACTTCCAGTCCTTTCCTGAATGAAACCGCTCGAGATGGACATTTTCAGCCCTCTGTCTTGTAAAGCTTTTGATTAACCTTTAACTTCGCAGAACAGCAAGTTTTCCACCACCGACACCTTTCAGTTTCTTAAATGGCATGCAGGTTCCCTTCCCCACCCTTTTTTTTTCCCCATTTAACAAGGGTCGGATTTCTACAGAAATAAAGATTCTGAAAAATAAAGGTCTTCATTTATTTCATTCGTACTTCAGCTTGGGCAGCTCTGAATTTCCAGAAAAGATTGAGGCCATATATAAAACTTCTTTGTGGGCAGAAAAAAAAAAAAGGAAACTTAAAAAGAGAAGTTGTTTTCTCAGAAAACATTTGAAGAATTTAGTTTTCAGAGATGAATTTTCACAGATAAAGAGCTTCAAACAAGCTGAATGCTTGGACTTGCTGCCACTCCAAAAGATGTGAGTCTTCCTCAAGTCCATGTGGTAGCTGACAGTGGTGTACAGCTGTCTCAAACAGTGCTGGCCACAAGTGTTTAGTCAAGTAAATTAAGCCCGCAGGGATAGGATTCAATACCTAGACTTAAGATCCTAAGCATAGAGACCCTGGTGTAAGCTAGGTGTCCAAGCCGCTATCATGGTCATTACAGGTCTTGTCATTGCAGCCAGTGGAGCTTGCAGACTCACTCAACTGACTAAATGAAGGTATCTACATTAGGGTGCAAACTCCTTTGAGTGTGTTGGGTTAACTTCAGTTGCCTAAATAGGCATCTTGTGCCATTTGAGTTGTGCTGGCTAATCCTGCCTGGCCTCCAGTTGCCTGTCCAGAAGTCACATTGTGCTGTATCCAAAGGCCCCTTTTGATGTATGAAAGCACAAGGTTCAAATGGCTCCTGTGGAGGAACCTCAATCCCACTCCCACTGCCTGCGATGGAAAGTTAAGATACCTCACTGACATCCTCATAGCTAAATTTCTGTGCTTGAAGACAAAGCTGAACTTCACTCTAGGGGACTGCCTTTGAAATGCAGTGTACAGAGAAAAGAACTAACCCCCTTTTAGAGTGGAAACATTAAAGACTCTCAAATACCTTGGGTATTTGAGTTTAGAGTATAGATAATCCATTTTTGCACTTATTTCTCAGACTTAAAACCCCATTTTGAAATGTTGGGGATAAGCAGCAGTTCTCTGGTAAAGCTTCTAGATTATTTCTTACTTCTATTTGTCTTATGACCCCATCAGCATCCTGGCTGGACCTTCTCTGAGTTTCTCCAGAATGTCTTCTTCAGACAGCACTCCCCGCTCCCCACCACACCTGCACATATTCCTGTTACTCCCTCTGGTAATATAGCCCCTTTTTGCAAAGTGTCACAGAAAAAAAATCACAGGCATGGCACACCACAATTTGCTTGACAAAAAGAGATGCTTTTAACGATACATGTTCTCACAAAGGAAGCCTACCCCAGCTTCATGAATACTGACTGAATACTTAGTGGTTCTTTCAGAAACACTTAGCTCTTAGGTGGATACTCCAAGCCAGAGTTCAGCTAATGTTGTTGACCAAGAAAGTAGTAAGAACAACTGCATTTATCCAAACATCATCAAAGATCATTTTGTTCTACGGGTGACTTCCTAAACACAGGCTCCACCTGCACAACTTGGTTTACCTACAGCAGTTGCTGAAGCTGTTGGAGAGAATACAGCAAAAGAGGGAAATGGCAGTGCAGAACTGAAAGTCTTTCAAAATCCCCAGTGCTCTTCTTCAATCTTTGCCTTTTGTCATCTTCCATTCATTTTGTACGCCAGCAACCTTACTAGGTACAGTAGGGATACATTTCTACGTACAAGCAGGAAGCCAGCTGAGAGCAGGTTTTCTGAATACAAATGATCCCTAAAATCATTTACTTAGGAAATCAGACAGTGAGGATTAGCTGGTATCACCCTCTGTAAATGCTTGGGATCATGTATTTAAATAAATAGCAATCTCTTAAGAGAATTAGTATTTTGGGGTCCTTTGGGTATTATGTAATGTAAATGACACGATACACTAGGTCACAAGACACAATAAAAGCACACAGGAAAGCAACGCTGCTCTTCCGAGTGCCATGACTTCACTGTAATTTATGACTGCACGTATATAACCCGATTCTTTCAAAGGGTTTGGAGCCCACTCTTAGCCCAAACTTCTTATTGCTTTTATGGTAGCACAATTCCTAGAGAAATTAATTTATGCTATTTGGCTTGGTTTTGCTGACTTTCAGCTTTTTAAAAAAGTACTGTCTAATCTCCTATCGTCTTTTATTTTTTCTCTCCAATTCCATCTTAAATAGCTTACACATCAAAACCTATCCCACAAATGATCTCAGGGGAGTAGGGAATCCAGTTCATAAGTGCAGTTCAGCCCAGATATTCTTCTGCTCCCTTCTGGTTTATTTTTGGTCTGTCATGACAAATCCTAAAGCAAAAAAAAAAAAACCAAACCAAAACCACCCCGCAACAACCCAGCACGCAAAACCCAGCAAATATTATACAACTGTACCAAGCTGGCAATTTAATTCTTGCCAGCAGAAAATAGTTTCTAAACACATTGTGTCTGGCGCTGAAAAGCCTTCGTATGGCAGCCCAGCTCCAGGACTCCTGGCTGGAGAGCGCAGCGGCTCCTCCAGCAGATGTCCACACACGGTGGGACCTCACCCTGGGATCACCAGCACCCCAGCACAGCCCCCCACGGTTTCCGGCGGCAGGAGCAGCCCCTCGGCCAACCTGCCTTAAAGGGAGGGGAAAGCATCGAGCTGCTGCCAAAACCGCCGGAGACGCGGCTTTGCTGCCAGTCCTCCAGCTGCATTAGTGAAGCGGCGCTTCGCGGCGTTTCAGGCGGGGAAAGGGGCTGCGGTGTTCCCATCGCTTTCACCTTAGGGGGGCTACAGGAATGGCAGCAGGCAGCTTGCACTGCGATGGAAAGGCGGCGGGAGCCGGCTGCTGCTTGCCTCCCCGGCTCCCCGCTGCCCCGCCCGGGGCTGGGCGGTAGCCTCGGAGCCGGGCTGCACGCATCAGCCTTCCCCCGAGCTCAGCAAACAGCTCGCCGATGCAGGGGCTGCGGGTTTCGGCGGGGAAACCGGAGAACGCCGCTGAGCACCTTCAGTTTCATCGGGAGCGCTCCTGGGGCTCCCCTTCCCCGCGGGGCCGGGCTGGGCTGGGCCGGGCCGGGCCGGGCGGCAGCCACCCTGCAGGCCCCGCCGTTGCCACGGCAACCAGCGGGCGGGCCGCCTCCGGCCCCGCGGCTGCCGGGGGTCCGCGGGCGGGCCTGAAGGAGGAGGCGGTGATGGAGGAAGAGGCGGGGGGGTGGGGTGTCGTTGATATGCGCGGCGCCTCGCCGCCGCGCCGGGGGTGCGAGGGCGGACAAAGGCGGGCTTCATCCGGCAGCGGGGCCGCGCACACAAGTCGCTCTTGTGCCGGGGTGCCGATGTTCGGAGGGGCGAGGCGAGGGGTTCGCGCCACCGGCGAGCGGCCGCCCTCCCGTTGCCGGGAGAGGC
>JAVSBS010019574.1:0-19540 GCA_033124195.1 Coracias cyanogaster | reverse complement strand
GGGGGGCGTGTTCCATTGTCCTCCAGAGCAACCGCTACGTGTCTTGGCTACGTGTCTTGGAGCCCTGCTTCCCAGGGAGTGGCCGAACATCACCTACTGATGGGAAGTAGAGAATAAATCTTTCTTTTTCCTTTGCTTCCGCACGCGGATTTGCTTGGCTTTGCTTCTATTATTATTAAACTGCTTTTTGTTTCTCATCTTATTTTCCTCCCATTTTTTTGCTCTGCTGAGGAGGGAGAGGGGAAAAAGGGGGGGTGATAGAACAGCTTGGTGGGCATCTGGCACTCAGCCAAGGTTAACGCACCACAAGACCTTGCTGATCCCTCTTTTCAGAACAGGATGAAACATTTTGAAAGACAGAAGGTGTATTTCCTGCACATTTTGGTTCACGTCTCACACCAAGCAAATAGATGTCTGTAGATCGACTGGCTAGCTCAAGGAACTGGTCTAAGTCACAACAGAGACCTTAACACGTGTCCCCATTAGAAAGTCCAGCTATGACTATTCCTTCCCCCTTTTTCTTATTATTACAGATTGAGAAGGGAAATGCTTCCTAGCTCTGCTGCAAGGGTGGCTGGGATAAATGAGACACAGGTTGGAGTCTGAAGTAATGGCTTTCCATTTTTTACTGGCAAGTGAGAGTCTTACAGCACTGAACCTGCAGGAAGACATGCATTAGAAGAGTCAGTCTTTGTCTTCATGATGCTGCTGGGAATGTAGGGGACAAGCTTCATAGGTTAGCAATGGGAATTGCAACCTGACTCTGTAACTGCTGAAGCCAGAGTAGGACAGGAGGCAGGTGTCCTGCAGATTCTTTGTATTAAAGGCTAAAATCTTGTCCTAGGTCATCAGAGAAAGAAAACAAGCATCCCCAGCTCTGCGTACTCACCAGAATTATACCATATTCCTACAATTTGGGAAGTGAGCTGACTCTATCCTGCAAACTGGCCACAAAATCTTTGAGAGATTTGTAGACCATTGAGTATTGTGCTTGTTTCATCTCTCTTGCATAGATGGTCCTCTGAAATAACTCAGGAACTGTGGGGAGACCACCTCCAGGGAGCACTGCAGACCAATGGCTCAGGAGCATCCCACTGAATATCCCTTAGTCAGTAGTGGGGAGTCAGGTACCACAGGGCAGGGAAGCTCTTTTCTTGCTGTAGATAGTAACGCCAGAGCTCTTCCACAGTAGCTTGCATGTTGTCATTCTGCCACTGGGAGAAACAGTCACACCTGCTAAGTACAAAATAATACACCGCTGGAAATTGCCAGGAGAAAGACAAGGGAGAATAGGATTTTTGGGGGCCGTTGCAGTAGGTATGCATGAAAACTCTTGAGCTTAACTGGCTAGAGAGCCTTTACAAAGCCAAGTAAGGAACACACTGCTGTAAGCATGGCCTCTTTGACAGCTTGAAGAGAAGTGTTTTGAAAAGATTAGCTCATTGCTAGTATGCGGCTAGTATTGGTGTGTATTCTACTATTATTACCAGATTTTACTTGCAAATACTTTCTTGATGATGTAGCTACATGCCGAGGAGGCAGCTTCTTAGCCAAAGGCAACTGAAACAAACTGCATTTGATTTGTCTGATTTTGTTTTCATTGAAGTCAATGAGCTTTGCATTCTACTGTGGTTTCATTTTAAAAGTGCATCTGGTGTCAAAAAACATTACTAAGCTGGGCTTTTCTTGAGGGAAAAAACAAGACAAAGAAGAAAATCTCAGAATAATCAGTAACAATAGTAGAATTATATTAAAAATATAAGATGAAGAAAAATGTATGATTCCCAGTGACAATGAAGTATATTTAATTGTTTTTAGATTGTGTTATATTACTGGATTTTACATCAGCTTTAGAGACAAAGCGATAATTAAATACATGTCCTGGTTTGGAGTGGGATAATTAGTATCTACCAGAATTAGCTGCATGAGAAATAAAACAATATATATTGCATCTTAGCTGTGGTTGCATCAAATGATTTTGATTTGTGCATTTGCAATAAATCTTCTACAAAATCTTCAAGGCATAACTTGATGCTTCTTTCTTTCTTTGAAAAGTAAATCGGTTTCAATGGTAACATTAAAGTGATATTCTTCCTTTTAATTTCAAATAAATTGACAGCTGGCTCAAATTATTGTGTTAATAAGAGCAAATGAAAGGAACACAAAGTGTGCTCTTTATCAGTCCTTCATGGTATAAAGTGCTACTCTCTTTACATTAGAATACTTCTTATAGAAACTAATTCTTACATAAATAATATTGTACTTATAACTGGGGGATCAGTGATGTTACATGAAGAACCAAATGAACACCGGAATAAAGTGACATTTCTAGTGTTCCAGCCCCAAATGCTGTTGACATAAAATGGCTCTCATACAAGTGATGTGAGGTCCATTTCCAGCAGTGCACTCTGACTGCTCCACATGAGGGTTTTTGTGAATTCTTGTTGACGTGTTGACTTTCAGAGCATAGATCTCTTGCTAGTCTACTGGGGTCTGGCTCTTCTGGCTTGGGATCATGTTCAGCTCTGGTAATTTGCTTATTCTTTTTCTTTCTTTTTCTGCTCATTTATAAAAGTCAGCAGAACTTCTCAAGGACATCTGACTTTAACAAGATGTTACTCATAGGAAAACTTTTTCTCTTAGGTAATTTGTTTAAAAGTGGAAAAAGTGAGAAATGTCATGTTAAATGAAAAGCATTCGACATTTTTGCACAGTGGTTAAAGGAACAGTTACACAGTTTTTCTTTCTATTCCTTCTTGGTAGTTTTTGGAGAAAATACAGAGTATGCAATCATTTTACTACAAAGGGTTTCTTTCCTGAGTTATGTGAATGACTTAATACTCAAATGAGAAAGGTCACATTTTTCAGACTTTTCAGACTCTGCAAACATTGGCAGATATACAGTATTGGGAACACGAATCTGATGTAAAATGTGTAATGATATTTCCCATTACATGGGTGATTTTTAATTATTTTTTAAAGCAAACCCATTATTCTTGTGGGGCATCATATGGGGCACTGGAAAAGAGTATACTGTTCCAAAACTTGTTATTGTACACCTCAAACTAATTTTCAGAATTTCAGGTCAGACAACAGAGTAAGTTAAATCAAGCTTCTCTCACTTCTCATCTTGGTTTACCATGGAGTTAGAGTTTAGTTAGCGTTTTGATATTTCTACTGTTAAAAAAATCCATCCATCCATCCATCCATCCCAGGAGGAAGTCTAACAATTTGGAGGAGGAAGCCTGCTGATGAAGGCTGGCTGAAATTACTGTTGTTTCCCTTTTGTCCTCAAACAGATAGTGTGAGAAAAAATGCTCAAGTCTTTGTTATGCCCTGGTCTCTCCTTCACATGCAGGTACCTCCATCTTTCCTTTTTCTGTTGAGTTTTTAGAAATAGACTGGTAACACATCATGATGATGTTCAGGTGTAGGAAATAGCAAAAAATCTTCCAGTACAGACCATATTTTGAAGCAGCAGTTGTTTGAG
Source organism: Coracias cyanogaster (assembly GCA_033124195.1). Taxonomy (NCBI): domain Eukaryota; kingdom Metazoa; phylum Chordata; class Aves; order Coraciiformes; family Coraciidae; genus Coracias; species Coracias cyanogaster. Next base: position 16,050 of record JAVSBS010019574.1, on the reverse strand, counting down.
AGTTGTTTGAGCAGTTTCCTTGATCATTATGCACCAGCTGATACTCAGCCAAATTGTTCCGAGCTCAGATTTAATATTAAAGTGAATGGAAGCCTTTAACGAGGAAGTGAAACTCGCTTCTTTTCTTAGATTACAGTTTTAAACTCAGTAGGGAAAATATGAAGTCAAATTGTTAGGCAAATGAAGAATTAAAAGGATTAGAATATCCAGCACATTTAAAAACTGCTTTAATCATAGATTGTTCATTACCAGCTGCATGCTTTACAGAATTCTTTGAGCAGTATTAATTCTACAAAAAAAGTACAAAGAGTTGGGAGACAATGGGGAATATAACACATGCAACACTGACAGGCATGAAAAGCAAGAATTGTTAAACCTCAAGTAACCAGCCCATGCAGTTAACTCCAACATACCTAGACTCTTTTTATTCCATTCCTGAAGCAAAAAAAATGCATTCTTTTCAATATAAAGTAGTATGAACAAGACTATCATTTCTCCACATGGTCTAATGAGAAAATGGGTGATTAAAGAGATTCCAGATGTACAGATCCAACCAGAACATGCAAATATACTTGACTTACTTAAAACACATACAGAATTGATAGAAAAGTGCATTTTAGAGGGTGGTTAGCCCCAGAAAGGGAAAGAATACAATTTAGAATACATTTTAGGCTGACACAGGGGGAGACGTCTACCAGTGGTGCCTTCCATCCATGTATGCTCTTTAAATACCAGTTTTTAAAAGCAGAATTAAAGAAGTAAAACACAGTGACAATTTTATGATGACTTATAAAAATAACAAAAAACATTCCAGGGATTCAGGTTCTGGGGTTAAGGCTTTCAGCAGCTGGCTTGGGATCCATCAGTGTACAGTTTTGTTCAATGTACTTAATAGGTCTTTAAAAAGTTAAATCATCTCTTCTTAAGCCTGTGTTGGTGCACTCTTAAAACTTACACTAGATGCCAAACAGTATAGCATCTAAACACATTCTGGTCTTCTTGTATTCTTCCATGACCTCAATGCATTTTCACAGACAGACACACATGAATGTAGCCAGCCATTTATGTTTCTAGACTTTTTTCCAGATCAGCGTATTCTGAATTCAGCACAGTTGCGTGAGCAAGACACACACTTAGGGACTTGTTCCCTCTCACAATCGCCCAATTTTTTTATAATTAGCTGGTTTTGTAGGTGCCTGCCTACCTAAGATTAGGTTTGTACAGCTACGTGAATTTTTCTGCAAATATAGATCTTCAGGTTTATCTGCATTTCTACTCATTTAATTAGCTACTGACAGGTATTAATAGTGTGACCTCAACTGACTTACAGGTAAGTCATTAAATGCTTTATCCTCTTTCTTGGGTTTGCAGAGCAGCGGACCAAGGTTTTGATTTGTCATCGCTTTTCGGACCCCAGGACTTCTGCTTGACAAAGAGAGTGCAAATGCAAAATACCCTGGCAATTTTGCAGCACAAATTGCTGCTCTGCACTCCCAGGAGTAATATAGGGACCTGTAAAATACAAGAAACTGTACAATCTTCAGACACTTTCAGAAAAATACAGTAAAGAGCACTCACAAAAAGGTTAAGAAAATGCTCAAGTAATTATTTAAAGATATGTTACTGATAAAAATAAATTTTTGCTCAGTCATCTGTATTTTGCTCTTTTACAAATTAAGGGAACTGAGGATGGAAAAGTCATTAGATTTACCACAGATTTCACTAATTCTGGTAAATGTTGTATTTAATATATAATTCACTGCATCTGCTCAACTCAGGCCTTGTTAACTAGAGCTCTGCGAATAAATGCCATATTTGCAGACAAAATAGGACCATTTTTGAGAAACAAAAATCCCAACCCTAAGCTGACATTAAAGTTTAATTCTAAGAATTAGTCAGCATTTTTTAAAAAACTGTGTGGATTTTCAACAAGTAAGCAGATTTGAACTGAAAAAAAATCAAAGCATTTATTTAAAGAAGTAAGAACAGATGACCTTTTTGAAGCACTTTTCCTTTATTTCCTCTATGAGATAAATGATTTTTCTTGCTGGCATCAGGAACTCTACCCTGCTAATAACTCCTCTAGTTCTAGTGCACACTGCGGTTTCATATTAAGGTTCACAAAAAGGGGAAATGATTAAGAAGAATGAATTTGTTCCAGGAGCTATAAACATGTCCAGAGTGAAAGGTGCAGCATGTTACAGAGATACCTGTGTTCATTTCAGAAAACTCATGCTTATCCTGAGCTTCTGGGCTCAGAAGTGTCAGGAGGACTGGTTCCCTACACTTACTAAACTACTGAAAATTTCTGTTAATTGTCCAGGCAGTGTCCCTGGATAATGGAGGACCAGCTGATGATTTCTTTGTGTAATGTGGATGTATCATGTTCAGTTAGAGATATCTAGAGAAATTGCATTGCATTTTTTAATGTAAGCTTCGTGTAAAGTAGGTGTAAGAACCTTACTCCCAATGAAGTGATAAAATTCCAGTCACCAGGCTTTGCAACAGAAAGCAAGTGTAGAATTGCCTACAGTTTTTTTCTTATATGCATCATGTCAATGTATACTTTGTGAATTACAAGTCCTAAGAGACTTTCTTTTATTTATGGATTTTTTTAGTTTGTTCTGACATCAGAGAGGAGTCAAGCTGTCACATTACAAGAGCAGAAAAAAACTCCACATGATTTACAAAAAAATCCAAATAAAACAGTATACCTATAAATCACAGCTCTTAGAAAATGTTATTCTGTACTTCAAAGACTGTTGAAACACCAAAGGAAATTTATAACATTATTTAAGTTTCTGTTTTTGTGGCAAGTTGTTGGGGGACATCTGTTATAACATCTTCTAACAATAATACTTTGCATTTATCCAGTAGTTCCCTCAAAGACTTAAACATGCTTTACAAATAGCTTCTTAAGAAGTTAATCTAGTGAGAGATCAGTGTATATTATTTTACTATCTAGACACAACAGGATGAGTGTGTATGGTTCCAGAATTGGAACATAGGTAAGAATTCAATGAAAGAAGCAGAAGGTATAAAAAAATCTGAGAGACAATACTGTAATAGTGACTATCACTGTAATATCCAAGGATTATCTTGTGAATAAATTCAACATTATCTTTCTTTTTGTTTCTGATAGTTTGTCACTCTAGATTTTTTTTGTTTTAATAACCTATATAAAAGTATGGAAGAGGGGATGAGTTATTCTAGGATTATGGATAAGTTCAAATAAAAAAATGAACAGTGAATTTAGCAGCACCCCTGGAAGAAATTTGTTTATCAGTTGCATATTTTTCTCTGGGAGAAATTTTCATAGTTTTACCTGATTCTTTAAAAGATTCTTTGTCCTGCTATTATACATTCCTACTTTCCTTTTGTCCAATGAATATGGGCATAAATTAGTTTGAGAAGGGATGGTCCATCCAATCTTTAGTATGAACTTTTAAAATATGAAAGAATCCTCTTTTACAAGATGGGAAACAGAGCTGGGCATCAAATTTTGCTCTCTGTAGTGGTCATTTGATTCTGGTTCCATTTCACATAAGCAAACATTGAAAATCTGGCTGAAAACCTGGTTGCAAAGCATATTAATAGAGTTTAACTGTAAGTAAATCTATGTATTCTTCCAAAGAAAGGCATTAATTTTGTATTTTATTGGTTTATTCCTGAGTAAGCATAAAATATTCAGCTTCCCTTTGCTCATTATGGGATGATATAAGAGCCCTAGCTTTCTTTTAGGCTTGGCAAGTTCCTCTGCCAGTTCCCTCAGCACTCTCGACTGGATCCCATCTGGCCCCATAGACTTGTGGATTTCCAGTTGGTTTAGAAGCTCATTAATGACCACTTCCTGGATTATGAGGGGATTATTCTGGTCTCCATCCCTATCTTCCAGTTCCGAGGATTGAATACCATGAGGAGAACCAGGCTGACTATTAAAGACTGAGGCAAAGAAGGCATTAAGTACCTCAGCCTTTTCCTCATCCTTGGTAACAATGTTCCCCCTTGCATCCAGTAAAGAATGGAGATTCTCCCTGGTTCTTTTTTTGTTTTTAATATATTTGTAGAAACTCTTTTTGTTGTCTCTTGCAGTCTGTTCTGTTCTTTCTGTCTCTTTCCCCCGCCCCTTTAGTCCACTGAGTAGTCTTCTTTGTATCCACTGCCAGAGTCAGACATTTCCCTGGCCTCATATTCTTTGCCGCAATCCATTAGGTGAAGTTGCATTGCCTCCTATGCTGTCTTCAATTCTGTGTCACAGATTACAAATCAAAACATAGAGAAAATCTAGATTGGTCTGGCTTCAAGTAGAGCTTGAGAGATAGCCGATAACTCAACAATCATTACAAATACAGAGACTTACATTCTAGTGTCAGATCGTCCCAGCATTTCAAAACTCTTGCTCAGTTCTTGATCTAACTGTCCCTTAAAACATTAAACATTTATGAAATATGTTTTGTCTTAAGAATTTAATCTAGCTTCTTTTGAAAGGTTCTTGATCTTTGTAAATTCTGTAGATTTATGATTTATAATGGTACAGTGTCAGCAATGCCTATCATTTATGAAAAAAGAACAGGATTCATTCATTGCCACTTTTGATGGGCAGCTTCTTGTGCATAATACCAGTCTTTGCTCTTTAAATAGAAAGAGTTAATTTCTAGGAACAAGACGAATATTATTACAGAGTCTGAAGCCTGTATTTAATTTATGGTGAATTGCTCATGCAGAGAAATGGATTTTACAATGAAATGAAAGATTCCAAACGTTTCAGCTGTTTAATAAACCGTATAAATAGAAGAGATGGCTTGGGATTGAACTTCTCAGCCCACCTGCCTACTTGCACATATGGCTGAAATACTCTTGGGTAATAGAGAATGAAATAATCTCTTTCTTATTCCTATAAACTGGGACACTCATGAACAGGAATGATAGACAGACCAATCAACCAGGCAAATGAACACTGATGGCTTGATGAGCACTTCTGCCAGCTCCCTCAGTACCCTTGAGCGGATCCTGTCCAGCCCCATAGACTTTATGTGTCTAAGTGGTGCAGTAGTTCACTGACCACATCCTGTTGGATTATGGGAGCTTCATTTTGCTCTCCATCCCTGTTGTCCACCTCAGGGGGCTGGGCACTCACAGGGCAACTGGTCTTACTATTAGAGACCTGTATATGTTATCAGAATTGTGTTTCCTCAGGGATGTAGAGTAATTAGAAATTCAAACTGCATGAATTGAAGACTTGACAATCTTTAATGTGGATACATGTACTTTTACCAAATCCCAACTACTCAGGTAAAGTATCCACCCAAGTCACTGCCTTGGTGGAAGTATTTAAATGTAAAGAAACCATTTAAAAATGTTTTAAATATTTCCATATGAAGCGCACAGTGATCCAACTGAGGATGAGTGGTTATCTCTGAACTAGCAAAATACAGTTGGGGTAGGATTTTGTCTTGCTTCATCACATCATCTTAGATTTGATATTATTTTCTTTCTTAGGGACAGAAGAGCCACAGGTACCTCCTTTTCATTATATGTTATTTTAGGCTTGGGTTGACCAAACTAATACTCTGTAACATTTCATTCCCTTCTTGGATTTGGCACAGCCCAGTTAATATGAATATACTTTGAAGAATGTTAATTCTAAGGAAAAGGTACTTTGGCATCTACTGGCACAGGAGTCCAGTTCAGACACTTATTTTCAAAACCTCATCCAGTATTTTTGTACTGTGGCATTTAAATATATCATCTGATTCACAGAAAACTCCCAGCACAAGCAACATGGTGCAATGCAGAAGCAGCCTTCAGGTAACCAAGAATCAGACAAAAATTTGATCTCATGAAATAGTGAAGAAGTACAGAGTAGCTAAAGAAAAGCTATCTAAGTTCTTGAATATGTGTCCAGCTCCCCACAGGTAAACAGGAGGCAAAGTGTTGAAAAAAAATGTTTAACATGGTACGTATACATTTTATGTAAGTCTTTTCTCTTAAAACAGGTTCTCCATTCTTCAGCACTACATATTTAGTTTTTTAGCCATTCATAATCAACTGAATGAAAACTGTTCCTCTCATCAGGCTCCAGCCTTCCAAACCTAAAGATGTTTTTAAAGAAGCTCCAAATTTGTTTGATATGAACTTCCATTACACAACGCAAGAACAAATCAGTAATGATAGGACGACGGGAAATGGCCTCAAGTTGCATCAGGGGAGGTTTACATTAGATATTAGAAAGAAATTCTTCACTGAGAGGGTAGTTAGGCACTGGAACAGACTGCCCAGGGAGGTGGTGGAGTCACCACCCCTGGAGGTGTTTAAAGAACGAATAGATGCGGCGCTTGAGGATATGGTGTAGTTGTTAGAGAGATGCTAGGACAAAGGTTGGACTTGATGACCCTGGAGGCCCTTTCCAACCATAACGAATCTGTGATTCTGTGATCAGTGTGCAGAGAAAGGGACCTTAAGTAGCTAAGCAAGGTTTTGTTGGCTGTTCTTTGGGATTCGACAAGTAACAGTCATTTATGAGAAACTTCCAACTAATGTGCCTTGTATAAAGTCCTGCTTGGTAAAATTTCTCTTTCATGCATCATCACCATATATATGAAATACATGCTCTCCAATATCTCCCTGACCGTTCAGTACTCTGGACAGTTTTACAAGCGTGTTTTGCTCAAATCATGTTGTTTTTAGGCTACAGGCAAGATGGATGAGAGCCAGTTTGTAGCTGTCACCAGCACCAATGCTGCCAAAATCTTTAATCTGTATCCAAGAAAAGGCCGGATTGCTGTAGGATCAGATGCTGATGTTGTTATTTGGGACCCTGACAAGGTGAAGACTATAACAGCTAAAAGCCATAAATCGGTAAGGAAAAAAGGAAAACTGACAAGAAAAAAGAAATGCTGCTGCTGCTTTTCAACTGTTGATCTAATTGATGTAAACAACAAATGCAGGGGATATAGGGGTAACTGCCTTCTCCCACTGTGAAACAGGTAAATGTTTCAGGAGATGAAAGTATTGAAATCCTGTGTTGGAAACACTGGGATCAGGAAGAATTTATTTTCTGTCTGTATACACTATTGCATGCTTGTGGCAGATCTGTAAATGGGTGTGAATCAGTCACTCTGCAGCTAGGGTTAGAAAGACTGGGATGATGAATTTAAAACAAGCTCACTATTTTTGCTTACCTGAAGAACACCTGATATTATATATTGCACAATATTCTAACCTATGTGAGATTATTAAATATTTTGATAATATAACTCTGATTAGCTTCATGGCTGGGATTTTCTGTTTAATTCCAAAGCTTTGCCGCATACTTCTCTGTCCTCAGTGCAGAGTAGCAGTGACTCACAGTCGCTTTGGTTTTCACTGTGACAGGTTTTTTTCTTACGTGTTGTCTATCTCAGAGTTGTTATCTTATTGTTAAGTGCTTTGGTCTTTTATATTGGGGAATTCTTCCAGAAGTTTTACTTGCAATCCAGTAATCTGGTTTATATTAAAAAGGCAAAAACCTTTAGAAACCTTTAAAAAGTAAGTTTAGGTGATTCAGTTTCTATTTCTGTGTCTTGGGATTTCTCTGTGTTTTCAAGAAAGTAATAATCACCTGTTCTTTGACAGCCATTCCCATTTAGATTCAGGCTTTCTTCGTCTTTTCTTGGCTTTTTCAGACAAAAATATGTGTGCTGGCCCCTTTGAAATTCCCTTACACAATCACAGCAGATGCATGGTTGGGACCATGACCTCTGGGTATTCAGAAGCTGAGTCACAATTTTCCTTCTTATTAAGGCTATCATACTTCTAGAGCCTCTGGATCATTATGGGAAGTCTTCGAAAACACATGAGTTAAAGCCTTGATGGAAGGTGAAAAATGGAAAGAAAAAGTCTGATACAGGAAAGTCTGATCAGAGAGATTCTTTAAAATCCTGTCATATTGAAATGCATTGCTTTTGCTTCAGACAAATCAATTTTATACACCTCTTAATGGCAGCTGTCTAAGACTATGACTAGTAATACAGATTGTAAGTTACTAACTGAAAGAGATCTCTTACCAAACTTGCAGTGAATATGTTGGTTGATTCTCAGGCCATTGAGTACAACATCTTTGAAGGAATGGAGTGCCATGGTGCCCCACTTGTGGTCATAAGCCAAGGGAAGATTGTGTTTGAAGATGGAAATCTGCATGTAAATAAGGGCATGGGCCGCTTCATCCCTCGCAAACCTTTCCCTGAATATCTTTACCAGCGTATCAAAATCAGGAATAAGGTAATGTCAGATATTATTTAATCTTCTTTATAGCCATATGCTCTTGGAACCACCATAAACACATGGTTTTTTATTATTATTGTACTAATATGGGTCCATATTAGATGGACTATATATGACACGTTCAAAGCATGACCAAAAAACTGTTTCCTCTGCAAGTGTGAACTGATGTAATTTAAGACTGTGAGCTTCAGTGGGTAGAGCATCTTGTTGCAGGCTTTTGAAGGCGGGTGGAATAGTGATAGAAGTTACTTTTAGTTAAAATTCAAAAGAAAGATAAAGCTTCTTTGGGAGGAGGGTTAGCCAGAAGAAAACCAGAATTTAAAATTGTTACTGAGCTTTGCATACACAACAGCCACACTGCAGGGAAGAAGAGCCATGTAAGCCAGAGGTACTCATTATATTTGGTGGTGGTACATTTGCTGAGCTGAGTATTAGCAGCATTCACAGCTCAGAAAACTTACCTCTTTTATTTAATAAAAAGATTGGGAAATGACCCACTGAGCAAGAAATTCACTGTGTGGCGACAGGTAACAAGACAAATTGACTAAAACTCATATTTCTTCAACCAAGCATATATCATAGCCTGTGAGGATGGCAGCTGAAATCAAGTCAGGTTGTTAGTTAATTATCTTTCATCATTTGTTATACAAGTTCTGTCAAGCTGTGGGATAGAAATGTCTGCACTTCTTACGAGAAAAGGCACTCTAAAAATGAAATGCATCTGCAAAAGTTTTGCAAAGTACCGATCAGTGTTGCACTTTTTTAACATTATCCACTTAGAGGACACGGGCCTCCTCTTCACACTTGCTGTGCAAGGGTTTAGCGTGGGAGTGCTATATAAAGTAGTGACAATGTCATTTAAATACTGAAAACAACACTTTAAAAACAAATCTCAGAAAGTGGTGTCTTATACCAGGAGTTTGCACAAAAGTAACCTGCGTCTTGCAAGTGGGCCTAGATTTTGGGAAAGACTTTTGAATTTTAGATACTTACGGAATAACTACTTACCTGTAGATACTTTGGTCTGCAAAAGGACCAAGAAAAAAGACTGATATTTTTGCTCTTGCAGCTCCCTCTGCTGCCTGCTGAGAGGAAGGGAGAACAGATTCAAGTTCTTGTTTCTTTCCCCACTATTGAATTTTATCAAGTGGAAATATTTAGAAAAGCCCAGTGATGGTCATATCACTATTTGTTGGAATATGTCAGTGCACAGGAAAGGAATATAGAAAAAAAATGTCAAACCAGGGGCTGCAAAGCTGTAACTGGCACAGGATAGCAGTATAAATTTATCCCTGGAGCAGGGATGGCAGTATAAATTCCCGCCTTTGTGGGTCCCTGGAAGATGGATTCACTGCTGTCATCAGCAGCTGCTCCCTTCTGGGCATTAGTTTTGACTCAGCCTGTGAGATGGTGGCTCTTCTGAGCCAGATGTCCCTGTAAAGGAAAGCAACGAAAATGTATTGATCTCTGCAGGAGCTGGACCAAACCCCTGTGAATAGTGTCTTTCTTGTACAACATTTTAATGCCACTGTCAACCTTTTGGGGAAATGGTTCTGAAACAATAATCTTGTAAACCACAGATTTCTGATCTTTTTGATGAGCTTTGGATCCTGCAATGGCTTCAGACTCTTCCTGAAAATTTGAACTGTTTTTTAAAAACAGTATTTCCTAGATTCCTGTGATTTTAAGGCCAGGGATTGCCTTTTCTTATATTCCGTACAGGAACTGTACAGGGATGAAATTTGGAGACCTCAAACTGAAATTAGAGCTCAAATGACAGATACTATTGACAAATAATGAAAGATGGGTCCCATACTACAGTTTAGTGTATAACTGCTTTTCTAGCTCATGAAAAGAAGTGGAAAATTTTGAAATTGTAATTTAAAGATCGCCACGACTTTTCAATGAGTTCTAATGAAGACCAAAATATATTTGAAGGGGAGGAGCAGGGAGAATACATGTAGGAGTGAAATTGCTACAAGCAGTCTAGTGGATATTAGTCTCACAACCACCAGAGTGGGAGTCAGCAGCTGAACCAGCCTTGCTGAAAAACCCTCTGAATGGAGAGAGAAGAGGTGATGATGACTGATACTAGTTAAAATAAAGTTTTTTGGTCAGATCTGTTCTTTTGAATCTCATTTCTCCCCATTGACTGTGAATGATGCCTAATAAGGATCGTTCTTATAATTCATATGTATAAAAAATGGAGAGAGGAGGCTTTGTAATTTATTTTATATATAAAGCCGACTGTAGCTTTGATGAGAATACAGATGTGTTTTTACTTCATTTAATGAAGAAAATACTTCTGTGCTCAGTGGTCTCTGCATATCGGCAGGACTATCATTAGAGGGCATTATAAGAGCATTCAGTGTCTGGGTTTTTATTCTCCTCTTGATCTAGGTGGGAGGACTGCAAGGAGTCTCCAGAGGAATGTATGATGGGCCTGTGTATGAAATCCCAGCTACGCCAAAATATGCAACTCCTGCACCCTCAACTAAATCCTCCCCTGCCAAAAACCAGCCCCCACCGATCAGAAACCTCCATCAATCTAATTTTAGCTTATCAGGTAAGTCAGCCTGACTCATCAGCAATGTTTTAAAGCCATGAGTATGGATTATTTGTGATAAATTTCAATTACCTCTTTTATCAGATATTAAAGGATTATATATACTCATATATATGCATATACTTACAGATACATATATCTGTATGTGTATATACGTGTTACACATTCTTTGCCTAGGAATATTTTACAAATTGTCAAGTATTCAGAATGTTTGAAATCTAAAATTTTTCTCTGCATGCAGCCTTTCAGTATTTTTTACCTGCCCCATTGCAGTTAGCTGAGTTCTGGCTAAGGTGACTGAGGCCCCTTAGTGGTATATACAGCTTGGGCGTGGGCCTGATGCAGCTCAACGTGGCTCAGACATCTCAGATTTCTTTCTTGCTGCATCACCAAAAACTGCTAGACCTGGAAACCTCAACTGTCTATGTCCATGGTCAGAAAGTCACATGCAGAATCTATTAATATGCAGATCAGAGTATTTCTTGTCCTCTTTGCTCTTGGTTCCCAAAATATTTTCCATGAGAAACAGACTGGAAAATCATCCTTTGGGGTTATTGGAAATAATTCTTGTCATTTGAAGATAATTACAAGTGTGTCAAATCCTTATCCTTCAAAAGTGTACAGCCCAAGTGATAAATAAGGGACTTCTTATGATGTTGTTATGAAAGTCGCTGGGTTTTCTCCCCTGTGGGAGCCGATAGTAGAGTTTTCCTCCATGACAGATCCTCTCTTTAGAAACTAAATACAAGTTTGGAAGAAAGCCCAAGGAGAGCGAATATTTTAAAAACGCTTCTGCTGAGTTGGAGTATATTTTTGCCCATACACCTGGGGCCATAGTGAGCACACACAGATATGTAAATCTGTATAAAGCAAAAAGAGTGCTTACAAATTTGACCTCTAACAATAATAACTGGTAAGTAGGATTTTCATAAGCATGTGAAGTTGTGGTTTCACAGTCCAATGCATCTACTAGTATCAATCAGGCAAATGCACATTACTGTGTTCTTTCGAAATTAAGCAGAACCAGAGACTACTATAGGATTTAAAATGGCCCTATGCTTTTATGGTAGCCTTTCATTGCCTTTAGGAAGAAGATCAAACAATATTTAGCCTGGCAGAAAGCTTGTTGTCACCTTAAGCTTAACCTTTCAACATTTGACAAAGCAGCTTGAAGTGGGTGTGTATTTATGCCAGCTCAATGCTTCTTTCCTCATGGATTTATGATCATTAATATCAGATTTACTGTACTGTTGACTCCAAATCAATGAGGCAGGATTGAAAAATCTACTCCACATATGTTTTCAGGGTTTTTTGTAGTTACAACAGTAATATTTTCTGTCTGGGTCTGACTTTGTGAAGGGAACCCAGCCTGTAGGCTGTTATTCCTGCATGGGCTCTTCCTCATGTCAGTGGAAAACAATTCCCCAGGTAGGGTGAGCATCAGTCTGGTCCCAGACACACACTATCCTACAGTTCTCACTGAAGACGACTGGAGCTAGGCACAGAAATGCGCCTTGAAGTTCTGTTTAGGACTTCAGTTGGGTCTGGCTCAAGAGAACTCAGCTGATGGTGGTGTGAGAGAAGCATAGCTGGAACCAGCCAGGTAAAATCTCACTGCTGATTCCTTTTCATATCTTTGTTTCCTGATTTTCTGTTGTTGCAGGAGCTCAGATAGATGACAACAACCCACGCCGTACTGGCCACCGCATCGTGGCACCTCCTGGTGGTCGCTCTAATATTACCAGTCTTGGCTGAAAAATGATGATGGACAGAAACACAAGGATGAAGGATCATGGGAATAAAGTCTGTTCCCTTTAGTATCTGTGTTATCAAACCCACAGTTTTATTTGGTACTAATGGAAATAAAAAATGAAATGTCTTTTTTTTTTTTTGTATAGGAAGAGGTGATAATAGTGTGGTGTGTTTGCTTGGAACTACTTGCCTCACAATTGTGCTTTCATGCCATAGTCACCTTAAAGCATGGTGCTTCCATTGCCCCTTTAGTGACTACAGGTTTTAGCTTTGTCTCGTAACTGAATGATGGTTCCTTTGCACCCTTTCGCTGTATTAGAGTAGTTAATGCATGTTACTGAGTTATTTATGCAAGTTGCATTCTGTGAGTGAGTCCCTTTAGAACACATTGCCAACAATTGACTAGACAATGCCAAGATTAATGTCCACATTTGAGAAACACCACCAAAAACCCTTACGAAGGAAGAAAATTGCCATCTCGAAAGTATGCAGTAGAGTAGTATAGGCAGCTTCTGTTTCACTTTTAATTTATTATAAGCCCAAGAAGCACTTCTCTCAGGCACAGAAAATCACTGGGACACGTAATGACAAATGGTCTCTGTAGCACCTGTCTGTTCCCACTCAGTATGTTCCAAGTCTGTGTCCTTGTTTCCATTTTAGACAGAGCCATGATTTATACATACCAGTGCCATTGCCACCCCTGCAGGGATTTCTCCAGCTGGGCAGTAGTGCTCTCCTTCTGCATGAGATTTTTGGTACTTACAGATAACCCAAGTTGCCGTCGGATTTTTAAAGTTTTTTGTACAAAGTTTTTCCTTTGTAATCACATGCATTTTTACTTACTCTACCGTATCAAGATCTACTAGTCGTGGTTCAATTTCTGAATTCAAAGCTTGTGAAATAAAGGAAATTAATTGATGGGTAAGCGTCTTCCTCTGCTTTCCAGTGCTGTTGCTCAATGATTGAAAATTTAGAATGGAGAAACGTAAGAGAAATTGTCTAGGTTGACATCATGTGCAAGACGGAACCTCCTTAGATGACAAGGGGTGTTAAATGTATAGGTGTCTGCATATGCATATTATAGCATGCCATAATCTGGCTTAATTAAATAGAGCTCACAGTAAAAATGTACTGTTGACATTGCAGCTGCCTCAATTTTGGCCAGATGAGACCTAAATTAGCTTTCTCCCAAGACCTTCATGTCTGCATCTGGTTTGCTTGAAATGGTAACTGCTTGCCATCATCTTCATCTGTAGTACAGAACCAGTATGCCGTGCTCCAGTTTGACCTAAGCTCTATTTGATTTAATACAGCTTTTCTCTGCTGACTGAACTGGGACAGTGTTTAGACATGGCATGAACAAGACATGCTGCAGGTAAGGTGAGGAAAGTGGACTTAAATTCTCTTTCTACAAGAGTGAAAGAAATGCTTTCTCCTTGGCTTTCTGACTCCCTCAGAAACTATGTAAAGAAACCTCTTCTATTGCTTTTTACTTGTCTGATTGTGTTGCAGATGTTGTGGGAGGCCTGGGCTGTGGTGGAGGGTGGGGAGCTACGAAACTGAGCAGGTCAGCAAAACCCCTCCCCTTGCCCTTGTGCCACTTTGCCCTTGTCAGCACTACAAAGCTGCACCAGAAGTCTTGTAGCAGTGCAGTGCCACTGGAATGGTTTTATCTAGCTGTGATGCTTGACCACTTAGCATCCGTTTGTCCTTTCCAGCAGCAATGAATGGTGTTGGCACAGGGCGTGTGGTGCCTGCCAGGTGCACGTTGGACATAAAAGTTTTGGAGTGGCCTGCCTGAAGCTGTCAGCTTATTCTAAAGCCAGTATGCTACCACCTCCAGCTTGCCTGGGAAAGAAACTGCCATCCTGGAAAACTCCATTTTGGTCAGCTTGGTCTGAAAACATGGCAGCAGAGCTGGTCTGAGCAGCCAGCTTTTCTTTTTGCTTTGGCTTTGATCTGAACCAGTGATGAAACACTACAATTCAGCCTCCAGTGAACTGAATTGATTGCTACCAAAATAAGAGAAAAATAAAGCTTTTAATGAACAATCTCTTCTGCTAAGGATTTAAATTCATTTTTCCTGTTGCCTGGAGAGCGCCCTTATCCCTAGACTTGCTTGCTTACTTGATGGTTTAGATATTTTATATGATATGAAGTAAAATAACTTGCTTACTTAGTGGTTCAGGTTTTTTATATGAAGTAAAAATAATGCTAGCAGAGAAGCCTGAGGACAACCTGCCCTGGAAGAACGCACAGCCTAGCAGTTAAGGCAACCCTGAAGTGCCATGTCTCCACCTCCACTGTCCTATTCCAACCTGTTTGCTATGAGTGTTGACAGAGCCAGCAGCAGTTCCAGTGATCTAACCTGACAATAGAAATAAAGCTGGTTTGTGAACCTATGCAGCAAACTTGACATAGTGAGAAAATTTTGGAACTGATGGTTACAATTTCCTTAGTGATTTTCTTGTGTGTGGTTGTGCAAGTAGCAATGGTTGCTCACCTCTGAGTTTAACTTCTGCTTGATCTACAGGCTTGTCAGGCTTGAGGTGACGGAAGTGATTGTTGGGTAACTAGTATTGACAGATTCCACTTTTCCTATGTGCTAAACAACCTAAACAAAAGAACCCTTTGCCTACAAGCTAGTCAAGATTCCCTGTTGTTAACATGCATCCCTTTTTTCACAGTGAACTGTCTATGAATAAATACATGTGTGGGTGTTTGTGAGGCACTTCATGGTTCAGTGCTTCTGGGTGAACAAGACTGTGCTCATCAGGTCAATGTAATTGCTATGATTTCTCCAAGGAGAAATACGCCAGCATGCACATGATGCTCATGAGCCCCTGCAGCCTGACCACTGCTGCCATGCTGCTCCTGAGGGACAGCCTGCAGGAAGCCTGTGGAGCCTGTGCTGTGCCTGGGTCTCTCCACTCTGGACACGCAATACTACCTGCATGTGATTTAAGCATCATTTTTTTGGAGCACGGGCACCTTACTGCATGGTCAGCAGGTGAGGTGAAGGATGCCTCATTTGGATGGTTACTGTGATATACCACCAGAGAGATGGCACGTGCCATTGCTCATGGGGGGTTAAACAAAGCGATACAAGTGGTGTTTCTCTTTCTTACCACCTGGAGGCCTATTTCAAGGCAATGCCCCTATCCCTACATCACTAACCTGTCCTCAAGAAAACAGTAACAGCAAATAAAATGCGGATTTGCTGGTGATCCTGTGTACATCCGTAGAATAGACAACTGTACGTGAGTCCGCTCCCTTGCAGGAGCACCAAGTGGGGTGATGTTCAATTTGTGAACTTGTGAGTGCTGCTGTTACCTCAACTGTGGTGGGTTAACCTTGGCTGAGCGCCAGGGGCCCACTAAGCCACTCTATCACCCCCCCCTTTCCTTCCCCTCCTCAGCAGAGCAAAAAGAAAGGGGAGGAAAATAAGATGAGAAACAAAAAGTAGTTTA